>JANZLH020401355.1:0-10494 GCA_026770325.2 Erythroxylum fimbriatum
GTGCTGCCCCCCAACCCCCCCCCCCCCCCCCACTCGATACTTGAATGTCTCCTTCTTCAATAACGATCTGGCTATGCACTAACATCAGACGCACCTACTGTTGTCCCGACACAGCTGCGCTGAATGACGGCTGAGGGCGAGGGACGGGCTCCTCCTGTCAATTTCAGGTGCGCACCCGCTTGGAGAGCTGTTCCTTCAGGTCAAGGGACTCCATTGTAGTACTTGGTGAACGACCAAAGCAGTTAACCAGCGAAGGAAACCTCAGAGCAAACGTAGAAAAATCGCGATTTTAGTATCTTTTTGAAAACCAAGTGCTCTATTCAATAAAGCTTCAAATTCATCCGAGCCTTGCTTCTTCAAGCATGGGAGGTGCGCCTTTAGCATACACATCGCGAAGGGAATCAGATTGCAGATCACTTGGCCCATTTGGCCTTTTTCGTTGAACCGGGCACGCATACCTTTTAGGAGCCACCACTGAGCATTTTGGATGTACTTTCCCGAGACCTCAATGGAAACCTGTACAATCGAACCCTATATAGGGATCTAAGCATTGCGCGCTAGTCGTTTTGTTTTTTCTTTCTCTTATATCAAAAAAGTAAAATAAAATAAAGCTTCAAATTCAGGATAAGAAAATAATCCATCTCCTACCTCTTTAAAACAAACTATCAACAAAAGTGTAACAATCAATGTTTTATTCAACGACGTCGTTTCACTTGGTCATTATTTAATATAAATTTTTAGTGAAAAGGTACGCAAAATTCAGAGAGACAATCTTACTTCTAATTAGTGAAAACTTAATTTATATTGAAAAACAACTTAAATTTTATTGAATTAATTAAATTAAATATTATGTCATGTTAATATTAACAATAACGTTTTTTAAGTTGACAAAATAATAATATTGTCCTTTTTTATAAAATAAGTTTAAAATATGAATTTGGAATTATTAAAGAATTTTATAATTTTTTAAGTTTTAGAACGAATTTAAGATGATCTATACAAACAAATTTTTATAATTTATTTTTAATTTGAATTAAGCATATAAATTTAACTCCAATCTTCATGCGGCGTCGTTATAATTTATGTATACATTGGAAAGATCTCTTTGTAAATGGGCCAAGTATTCGGCCCATGATTTGTTTAGACTGCAAAGTATCGAAGAGGCCCATCTGATTTGTTTTTAATCTCTTTTCTTTTAGGTTTCTCTATTACCGTCTTTGTTCATAAATTTTAGAGCATACGACCCATCATCTTTATGCATTTCTTTTTATAATAATAAAACCCATTATTATTATTATTTATATCATTTTTAGTAAATATGAATCACATTTTTTAAATAAATTATTTGAGAATTTAATTATTTAAAATTAGTCAATAAATATATTATTAAGTTCAACATATTTTAAATTTAAATTGATAAATATACAAGTTATTTATATATATTTCTCCTTAAATTCTCTAACTAAAACGTAAATATTTCAGTTAATAAATATATAATCAATTGGAAAGTCCTTTTTTTTTTATTAAAAGGAATGAACAACAGAGATTACAAAACTAGTCGGGGAAAGCAGGTCCCCGACTGATCCTCTAAAAGGACACGTTGGCACCCTACAGGAGGAAAAGCAAAAAAGGTAACGTCGACATCCGAATGGACTGCGCGTGAAGCAAGCCAGTCCGCACATCTATTGCTCTCTCGGTACACGTGACGATGAACAACAGACTAATTCCGCGTGAGAAGTTCGTGGATTCCCATGGCAATGGGGTGGGTAGTCTGGGAGCGATTCTCCACGGAAGATATGAGTTGATGCGCCGCAAGAGAGTCCAACTCTAATTCTATCTGGCGGAATCCCCAATCCAAAGCTAGCGATAGTCCTGTATAAACACCCCAAAGTTCAGCTACCATCGGGTCGCACCAGCCGAGATTCTAAGAGAAACCGCCAAGCCAGGTGCCAACACAGTTGAGTAAGAGGCCAACTGCTGTAGCCGAGCGTTGGAAGCGATTGCAAGCTCCGTCGGTGTTGAGCTTCACCCAACTCGGAGGCAGTGTGCGCCAACCAATGAGTTGCTGATGTCGAGGAGGGGGTCCTGTGCCTGCTCGGCTCTGCCACATGGTAGACTGGTGGATTTGATCTGCAAAAGAGAAAATGAGAAGGTTAGGAGATTGAGGCCGAGTGAAATGTCCATCGAAAAGAGAGCTATTCCTCCATTTCATGAGGAACCAGCACGTGGTGCCAAAGATGACTGCCCAATCATGACCCAGAATGCGCCAATGATGTTGGAGGTTAGTCAGGAGCCATTGTCGAACCAGCATATTGTAGAAGTCAGTAGTAGCGAGAGCCATTGGCAAGGTGGCCCACACTTGTCTAGCACGAGTGCAGTCACGAACAGCATGGAGAGGAGATTCTTTATAATGGCATTGAGGGCACGAGCTGTCAGTCGTCAGGTGTCTACGAGCCCGTTGTTGGTTAGTGAGAAGACGCTCTTAAGCTAGTAACCAGAAGAACGCTCGGATTCGTTGAGGACCTAGCCATTGCCAAATAACTTTCCAAATTTCATGTGTCGAGTGCTCATCATGGCCCATGAGCATGGAGTAGGTCGAAGCAATGGAAAACATACCATTGTGGGAACCCCCCACCGTTGTTGGTTAGTGAGAAGACGCTCTTGAGCTAGTAACCATAAGAACGCTCGGATTCGTTGAGGACCTAGCCATTGCCAGATAACTTTCCAAATTTCATGTGTCGAGTGCTCATCATGGCTTATGAGCATGGAGTAGGTCGAAGCAAGACCCCCCCCAAAGGTTTAGGAAGGAAGGTGCCCACGATAAGATGACAGATCCGCGTGGGGAGGTAAGATTGAAAAGTGGCCCAATTCCAATTGCCCGTGGCCTCCACAAAACGGTGAGTGCTGAGGCGAAGAGAGCTCTCGGGAATTGGTTGTGTGGTGTGGGAGAGAAGCGGCCTTATGCCGGCTATCTAGGGGTCGAGCCAGAATCGCGTCCGAGTGCCATCGTCGAGCCGCCATTTCAAACCTTGTGTCACGATAGGCTAGGTAGCCTTGAAGCTACGCCAAACCATTGAGCCTCCCTTAGTCTCGATAAAGGTGGGGATATTGTTGGCGTCGAAATGATATTTAGCCGACAGAACTTTGACCCAAAGCGTTGTCGGTTTAGCGATCAACGACCATCCGAGTTTAGTTAAGAAGGCGTCATTCGTCTCACGAATTTTTCGAATTCCCAAGCCTCCCAGGTCCTTAGGTTGGCACACTTCGTCCCAGGTGACTAAGTGGATTTTGGCCTTATCGCGAGACGACTCCCACAACAAATTTCTCATGATTTTTTCCAGATCGTCACAGAGGCTGCTGAATTACCGAACAGTCTGCATAGTGTAACTCGGGATAGCAACTAACACCGATTGAGTCAAAGTAAGGCGGCCGGCGAAAGAAAGCAGGTTAGCGGACCAGCCGTATAAGTTCGTCGATTGACCCGTTGATGTAGGAGGGGAACACCAAGATAACGGCCAAGATCCGTCGTCTTTTGGAAGCCCAGTTCACAACTTAGAGCGTGTGCATCGAGGAGGGGGCATTTTTGGAAAAATAACAACGCGATTTAGCGCGTTGTCCCGAAGCTGTACAGAAGGAGTTCAACACTTCACGAATGACGATCACTTGATCCCGTGGCAAAGTATGTTAAAATGCTAACTTGCAGTCGTAATCAATTTTATGTAGTTAACTCCAGTTTCAAAGGATGACTTCACCATTACAGACAAACATCGCCTTCAATAATACTAAGCTCACTCACTAGAAAACCCATCTGGCATTAAAACAAGTCACAGGGTATTGACAAAACACACTTAAAAGTTACAAACAAGTTTGTATTATGTAATTACTGGTAAGCTGTGTCAAGGGTTTGATCTACTTACGCTTCCTGCGAAGGCTTCAGTACGTGGCCAATGAACAGCACCACCCCGGTCATGTCTTCTCTGATCAGGAACAAGAATGGATGATCAGCCACAAAATCTATGGCATTGGCAGGTAATAGCGCACACGTCAACCTTATAACACCTGCAGAAGCAGCTCCAGCTTCTGTTCCTTCTTCATTTACTCCAATGAATGACTTGTGGAATATGCGTGATACATACAGTTTCTGACCAAAATCAGAATCCACCATTTCTGTCAGATCAGCTTCACAAGAGAAAGGTAAAACGAGGCCTAGTTCCTTGAAGGTTTTGGAAGCTTCAAACCCAAAGGAGATGTTGAACTTTGGAATTCTCAAGTTGCCAACCTCCACTTCCCGCAGTGGAAGGTGACGGTCTAAGAACCCAGATTGGGCATCCATTTTATCCACCAGAGCTGGTAGCCCATCTTTGGCATCTGGAAGGAAGAAATACATGGAAAATTGGCGTTTATCATCACCTTGATTATAAGGAAGCTTGAGGACTTTGAAACCCTCAAAAGCCTGGGCAAACTGCTCCTTCTTGCTGGTCATAAAGGGCACACGAACCGAGCTTCCATTCAAAAGCCAGAAATCAGCTTCTTTGGTTCTTGGTGCATCAAACTTGTCTTTCCAAGCACCTTTAAAATAGACTGCATTCGTGAGGACCAGCTTCGTGTAGCTGTCAACTGATCCCGAAGGAAGAACCTCCTTAATCAGGCCATTTGTCTCCTTGTCAGTCCACGCATTTACTTCGTTGGTCACTTCAGTAGCCTATGTCCACCATCAATGTTAATTTGAAACTAGTAGAACCAATTAGAACATCTGAAAGAGTCAATAGAAAGCAACTAGTCTCTCAACATTCACATATCCAATGCTCCATTTAAAGAAAGAACAACTGGAAAAGTTAAATTCATTTTGTTCTTGTCGTACCTATTGAGTTCAATTCATTTTGTTCTTGTCGTACCTACTGAGTTCTCTAGTTACCCATTTGCCATCTAAAACGAGATGTATGGCTCGTTTTCAATTTCTACCCTTAATTCGCAACTCTGAATAGATCAAAGTGACAAACATGGACAACAAAGAAAAACTCCCAGGTTGTCTTAGAATGATATCAGAGCAAATTGTTCGTAAAGAGAACACAGAGGGCCTGGATGTTTTAAGCAACAAAGCACAAGCTCGCACTAAATTCTTGAAACAATAAACAAGAGATCACAAATCTACCTTGGTCTGGAAGTCGACTTGGCTTGAGGCAGCCTTGTAACTAATCTCCACAACCTGTTTGAAAGAATGCTTAAGAGAGAGCGATTGATCCACCCAAACGCCGTTAGAGAACGACAACAGCGGGCCAGCGTTGGGGCTTCCGTCAGCGAGAACCACGGACACCAGCTGTGAGGATAAAGAGTGAAGTTGATCACCGGACTTGGATTTGAGGTAAGACAGTAATTGCTGGAGTGTGGGCCCCTTTGACCCGGCTGCAATCATGCTCAGCACTGTCTGGAGCGACAACGGCGACAACACCGAGTTGGTGTTCTTGGCTTCGCTTAATAGCACGTGTTTGGCCAGACCTAAAGCGACGTCGGTTTGGTCGTTGATCGATTCGCGGAGGTCCATTTGCTCACCGGCAACTCTTAGCGTTTGTCTGAAGCGCTTCGGCGAGAGCTTTCGCTCCTGCCTTTTTAAAACAAACTACCGACAAAAGTGTGACGACAATCAATGTTTTATTCAACGACGTCGTTTCACTTGGTCATCTATATGCATTTCTTTTTATAATAATAAAACCCATGATTGTTATTTTTTTGAAATAAATCATTTTTAATAAATATGAATCAAATTTTTTAAATAAATTATTTGAGAATTTAATTATTTAAATTTAGTCAATAAATATATTTTTAAGTTTAACATATTTTAAATTTAAATTGATAAATAAATAAGTTATTTATATAAAATGCTCCTTAATTTCTCTAACTAAAACGTAAATATTTGAGTTAATAAATATATAATGAATTGGAAAGTCCTTATGGCAATGTATGTTGAAACAGACTATGTTAGTCGATCACACCAAAACGACAAAGTTTTTGCAACCTTTTGTAAAGTAACGAATATTCTCATCCTAGTAAGAAAAGTTGATTAAGTTAAACACAAAATGACAAAACTGCCATTTTCAAGCGACGTCGTGCTTGTGACTTGTGTGTCCAATATATTTTAAATTTTCTTATTACACAAATGCCATAAGTTCCATTTTCAAAGTAGAAGTTTCAATTTGTTTTAGTTCCAAAGTTGGTCTTGTATTACAGAACCTGTTCTGTGTCATTCTAGGAATTGGGAATAGGGAAGACAAAAAGGCTATGTCCTAGCCCGTCCAAGCTTGAACTTAACAAGTTAGACTTTGGTTGATCGGACCTCTTGGCCAGGTTGGGTGTCCGGCTGAGTAGTCCCAAGCCCAATCAAGTCCTACCTATTGTCATCCTTTAGACCTTAATTAGTTGGATGTTAATTAATAGAATGAAATGAAATATAATGGAACAGTTTATAATAGAATGGAATGTAACATAATGAAAAGTTGTTTGGAAGGGATGAAACGATTCATAATATAATGTAGTGAAATGTTATTTGGAAGATGGATGGAATAGAATATAATGTATAATAAATTACTATTATATTTTTATTATATAGAAATATATACAAACAATTAAAAAAAATTAGGAATTGCACGATCGTGCACAAGCCGCAATCTCTTTGTCACAATCGTGCTTGTGCACGATTGTGCTTTTCCGGGTAACTCTTCATTGTCACGATCGTGCACAAGCACAATCGTGCAATTCCTAATTTCTCCTCTTCTGCACGATCGTGTGACTCCACATAGGGTTCCTCTATCACGATCGTCTGCACGATTGTGACAGACGATATTCTGCAGGTTCATAAGAAACTGCATATTTTCGTCTCTTCTTCCTCTCTTTTGCTAAATCCATCATTTCTAACTTATATCTATTATTATCTTCATTTCGACTTCCATTCTACTTAACTCATTCACAAACAAATTAAAATCTATGATCAATCTCAACATCAAAAACGAACTATTCATGGGGTGACTAATTAAAAGTCACCCCCGTGTATGGTCGGGGGTGACTTAATGCTAGTCGTTCATCTTTTAGCTTTCATGTTCTCAGTACGTTATCCTTGATTGGTTCCCGAATTTGAGATGCTAGGCTTCAATCACTTATCTCTTCTGTCATTTCATAATAATTCAATTACCATTTTGAGTGCATTAACTCATCTCATTTGATTCATCATCTTTTTCTTAATCGCATTCGTACATAAAATCCCATCTTATATGCATTTCTAACTTTCTCCATACTACATATCATTCATCTCATGTAAAGTCATTCATGTCTATTTCATTCCCCTTTTATTCTTTCCTTATTTCTATCTCATCTTCTTATTGTCATTTATTTCATCTTTCATATGTATATCCTCAATCAATTCAGAATTATGGAGGCATAACCATTATGAAATTCTAATCTCAATTTCACAGGCATATTCTTATACTGAATCATAAACTCTTATTATGATGTTCAAACAACCATTTCAAGTCTAAGTTCAACTATTCAAGGTCATAGAAAAACTTATTTTCTTTCAACCTGGCTTGTACACTTTAATCTCATCATTTTTACTTACGTATATCCCCATTTTTCTCAAACAATCCATGACAATATATTCATATCTATATCGCATTCAAGGGTATACCATCGTAGTACAATATTGATATCATGTTTAATAATACAACCACATATACAAATGCAGTGAATCTTTATGTATTATATAGAACCAGATACTATTTCTCATTTCTAAAAGTCTATAAACCTTCATTTCCTCACATTCTGACAGATCATCATTCTTCTCAGTGCTTCTAACAGCTCAAACTCTTAAGGAATGCTCATACATGTGACTCATATAAATGTGACTTAGACCGGGGATCAGTTGCCGCTGTCTGTTATGACATGACTAAAATGCTTGTAACTTGACATATATTTTGAAAACGCCCACGTAAGATACTAATTCTGGGCTCTGATACCACATTGTAACATCCCACTCTCGCCAGACACGTACCCGACATCCTAAGTGATGTCCGGGTCCGTGCCCTACGAGAGTGACATGCTAGAATAGTCAAACGCTCAAACTCTCAGTACAATATTTTTTAAACAATATAAGCATATGCAGAAATCATTAATCAAAATTGGGTCCAATCTTTTCTTTCATAACATAAAAATCACATTTGTTAACGCTACACTCCAATTCATTCTCATTTACAAACCTTTCCAATATGAAAAGTTATTACATGCAAAAACATATTCAAATACACATTATACAAAATCTACTGCCATCTGACATTTATTTCTACTACTATTCATCAATTATTCTGTCACTTGGCATTTTCACTAGTCCAATATGCCCTTAAAATTTTCAAAAATTTCCTAAATTTCACCAAAAATTCTAAATCAGTAAATATACTCTCCAACCAATTTTCAATATAATCTAACCACAGTTCTCAATAATATCACATTACAATTCAATTATACCGGGAATGTCAATGAATGCATGTACAATCATTTTAATGTGTGCAAAAATTCAAATTCACTTGTGTGTATGCTAACAGTATCCATGAGCATAAAAAAATGCATTTTTCTTAATCTCTCATTGATCTCACATGTACTGGATTTTAAGGTTCTAACCCTTAGTATGGGAATGGGATGTTACAGTAATGCCCTAACTTCATCAGGCCTACGAGCAAGGAAAAGATAACTTTCGTACAATTTTGATCCTTCCAGTCCTAACTTTACCAAATGATTATAAAGTTCTTCTTCTGAAATGGGAAGTGGTTTAACTAAGAGTGAAGTATATTTTATAATAGCTTCTGCAACTGGTTGAAGGCCATCTTTGATTACATCTTCACCATCATCTGCCCTGTTTTTCCTTTTCCGTGATGGTGATCTCACTAAATCCCCAATGGGAATGCTAGCTCATTCATAAAATGCAAACCCAAGAACACCATTACGTTGACTTCAAAACTTATGTCATTGTGAGTCCAAATGTCATCATTTTCATCCATGGTGTTGGAAAACCCACTATCGATAGAAATGGTGTGCCTTCTTATCTCCTGTGTTGTTTCAGCATGCCCGCCATTTGCTCTATCACGTCTATAAATCTCTACCATCTTTTTGTAGTTATGAAAAGGCTTCTGTCTCCACTTAGTAGCTTTTGGTTTAGCCTGTTACAAAAAGACTTATTAATGAATAAACCAAATCACATCATATATCATATTTTCTTCCAACAAAATAATAAACAAGTTCACCTGGATCAAGGCCTCCCACACTTCTGGCTCAGCAGTCCACATATTTTCTATCGGACTCCATGTAAATCCACTACCTCCATTTGAAAATAAATCAAAACACTTGCTCCACTTGTTCTTAATAATCTTATTCCGATTTTTTATTTTTTCCTTATCGATTCCTTTATCTGGAAATTTTTCCTTTAGTTCCACCAACATGATTGCCTTGTCGATGCTGGTACAAGTATGCGTCAACCAAATCATCTTCCATAGCTTGATTCCAAAAGCACGACTCTCTTCGAGGTGGCATTTTGTATGTTACAAATTTAACTACAAAAATTGAAATTTTTATCAAAAGCATACACAATATTGAAGCTTCAAAATTTTCCAAATAATATAAAAGGCTAGAATAATAAATAAGCATTACAAAGACACAATTGGATGTGAAAACATTAACATCACTAATAAATAACATCATATTTAGATATAAGTAGCCAATACATATTTTTAAAGAAATATAAAATCATGGAAAACATAAATTAATTGTGATGCAGCAATATCTATCCTAAAGTATAATCAGCCCACATATGAACAACCATGTTATCTCTTATAATTTCTCCATTGTGTGCATCATCTTCGTTGTCATTTTCATACCTATCTTGGTTATCATTTCCCCCTCCATCGTACTCTGCATTAATAAATGGATCATCTGGATCTGCACCAATCAAGAAATTGTGCAGAATGACACAAGCCATAATATTTTTTTTAGTCTGAATGCCATATGATGGTTCTGTGGTGAATGATATAATCGGGAACCATTTTTCAACACACTAAATGCCCTTTCGATAACGTTACGCAATGATGAATGTCGATGATTTGCCAGCATTTCATGGAGGATTCCTTGAATATTCTTTCAAGTGATATCGTTCCCCTCTATATGGTGTAATAAGTCCACTTCTCAACATGAATCCAACATCAAAAAGATAGTATTTTCCTATCATGAATAAAACTTTGTCAAAATGTAATTTATGACATTTATTAGTTAATAAAGTTTCAGCCTATTTTTACCTTGGGGATTTTAAGTGAGAACTGCCTGATTAGTGCATTTTTCATAATCCGTGAATCGGATACTGTTCCTTCCCACCTAGCTAATACATACGTGAACTTCATATCAAAAGAACAAGCACACAACACATTTTGTGTTGGATAATCCTTTCTCTCACAAAATCTAGAAGCA
>JANZLH020401381.1:0-10491 GCA_026770325.2 Erythroxylum fimbriatum
AATCTTATAATTCAATCATTTCAATATTTGTAAGTGAAAACTTACATATTTCTCGAACCATCGAGGAAAGTGTCTTCCAACTTCTTTATTGATATCATCCTATGTTTTGTTTGGCATTAGCTCGCATAACAATTCTTCGTATAATCTAAAGACATTATTATGTATTTCAGCTATGAACAACACTAAATTTCAAAACCCAAATAATCAATTTCAACTTACTACACGAAAGGTTGAATCTCTTGACAGTTCAATAAATGTACCCATGGGCGGCCTTAATTTCTTCCTTTGTTAACATTCTTCTTGTTGAATGTCCATATGTTCGTCCAAAATATGTGAAAATGGATAAGTTACCATCAACATCACTCGTTCCTCCCCATCGTCTTACGAGGAACTTTTCTTTCTCTTGTGTGAACATACGGCTCAAAATAATGTGAACAAAATATACTAGCTTCCTCCATTAAATAAGCATTACATATCGAACCTTCAACTCTAGCCTTGTTTTTGACATTTTTCTTCAAGTGATACAAATATCTATATTAGCGGATAGGGTTATTACAATTTAGTTGTTAAAACATGTTATTACGTCAATTGCAATCATTTTTGTTGAATTACCTCTCAAACGGATACATCCATCGATATTGAACTGGACCGGCTAGTTTTTCCTCATGTGCTAAATGCACAGGTAGATACTCCGTACAGTTAAAGAATCTTGGAGGAAAAATCCCTTCTAACTTTCACAAATTATTGAAATTTTCCTTTCTAGTTTTTCCATTCCAGCCAACTTGATTTCAGATGATGTTAAACTTTAAAAAAACAAACTTAATTCTGTTATTACTTCCTAAACCTTATTCGGTAGCAACTCCCGAAATGCATTTGGAATTAGCCTTTGCATAAACACATGAAAATCATGACTTTTCATCCTAAATAATTTGTACTTCCTCATGTCTACCCACCTTGCCGAGTTTGAAACATAGCCATCGGGAAAATTTAGACTTTTCATCCATTCACACAATATTTCCTTTTATTTTTTTGTCCAAATTGTCACATGCTTTTGGATAATTACCGGTGCAAACATCTTTATGTAACTCATTCCTTCTACAAAAAAGTTGCAAATCAGCTCGTGATTTTACATTGTCTTTTGTCTTCCCTTCAATGTTTATTATAGTATTAAACAAATTGTCAAAAATATTTTTTTTCAATATGAATCACATCTAAATTATGACGTATCAAATTAGTTTTCCGATATGGAAAATCCCAAAAGACGCTTCGTTTTCTCCAGCCAAAATTTTTACTAATGCTTGTATTAACTTCATCAGCTTCAAATTATGTAACTTTCAACAAGCTTAATTCCTCAATCTCCTGCAAAATCTCTTCACCAGGTTTCTCAGGGGGAGGAGGTGTTTTTACCACCCTATTTTTAATGAACTTTTGATTATTACGTCTAAATAGATGATCTGGAGTAAGAAATTTCCTGTGATTGTCAAACCAACATGTTTTGCCCCCTTTTGGAAGATAAAACGCATCAGAATCATTGCTATAATAAGGACGAGCCAATTTTCTTGCTATGATCCATCCAGACAACATGGCATATGCCAAAAAATCACTAATGGTCCATATCAAAGCCGCTCTTAACACAAAATTTTGTTTCAGAGACACATCATATGTCTGAACACCATATTCCTAAAGATTCTGCAATTCAGATATCAATGGTTGTAAGAATACATCAATTTTATGCTTTGGATTTGTAGGCCCTGGCACAATCACTGTCAAGAACATATATGCCTCATTCATACACATCCATGGAGGCAAATTATAAGGAGTAATTATGATTAGCCATAAAGAATATTATTAGCCAGATTGACCAAAAGGTTGGAATCCATCCGTTGACAATCCCAACCTAACATTTTGACTTTCAGCTACAGACTCATAACGGGTATTATTGAAATGTTTCCATGCTAGTGCATCCAATTGATGACTCATTATTCCATCTTTTTGTTCCTGTTTATTATATCATCTCATGTGAGATGCAGTAACATTAGAAGCATATAGTCTTTAAAGTGTCGGAGTTAGTGGGAAATAATACATCCGCTTCTACGATATTAATTTTTGTTTCCTAGAACGCTTTCTAGGCTTGAACCTAGATTGACTACAAAATTTGCACTATTGTAACTCCACATCATCTCCCTAATACAACATACATCCCAATTTGCAACAATCAATTTTTTCAATAGGCAAACCAAGACTCCTAATAAGTTTCTTCATATTGTAAAAACTACCAACTATTGTAAGATCAAGAGCAATGATTCATTATATCGTCAAAGAATTTTATCAAAACTACGATAAAAAATATGTCTTTCAGACTTTATGTTCAATATTCGAGAAATTGAAGACAATTGAGGCATTGTCTCACAGTTTGGTCATAATTCTTAGTCAGCTAAGTGTAGTAAGTCAAAAAATTGTTTTACACGTGGGTTTGGTTCTTCTTCAAGATTTTATATATTTTCCTGAAAGGTATAACCAGCTACATCATAAACCATTTGCATGTAAGGATTTTCAGTTGTACCTATATTATTTGTTCTAAATCCAATCCCCCTTCAAACTCATCTACTCTCACTGACATGTGTACTTCATTACCCCTTGAGGTGCTACAAATCAATGGCTCCCTATGTCGTGTCCGCTCAAATTAATTTGAGACAAACCATTTTCTTAGCAAACGCCCATTCACTTCATTAATAGGAAGGAAACGAATGTGTTTGCATTTTTTTACATGGATATCTAATCTTTGAGTCATCCATATATGCAGGTTGAGAACATGCATAATGAATAAAAGCTTCAACTCACTCAACAAACTCAGGATTAATGAAATCATCAGGCATTAATCGTCTATACATCCAAGATCTATCAACATCACTCATTTCTACAAAACTGTTAATTTAAAAGACTGATTTCATAGTTCGTATCCTTCACCCCTAAGTTTACAAAACATCTAAACTTTACACAACATCCCCTAAGTATTAGTCAATCGAATTAATTACATACAATTGATGTCAATACTATGGTACGTGATATTGTTAACATATGTGAATCAAGAAAGCAAGTTCTTGTTGTGAATACTAGGCTCGTGGAATTTTTCAACGATAAGCCTCACGGGAGCTGCATCACGGGTTTCCAGTTTATATATCGTCTTAAGTTTGCATTAATCATATTGAAGTTGAAGTATTTACGTTTGAATTAATCACCTATAATTGATTTCAATACTATGGTACGTGACATTGTTTACACCTGTTAATCAAGAAAGCAAGTTCTTATTGTGACTCTTAAGCTCATGGAATTTTTCATCGATAAGCCTCACGAGAGCTACATCACAGATTTCTAGCATATATACCATCCTAGGGGTTTATTATGTAAAGAATTATCTTGTCTATTAAAAATTTGAATTTCTTGTGTTAATACTAAGTTTGCATTAATCACATTGAAGTTTAAGTATTTATGTTTGAATTAATCACCTACAATTGATTTCAATACTATAGTACGTGGCATTTGTTTACACCTATGAATTAAGAAAGCAAGTTCTTGTTGTAACTTTTAGGCTCATGGAATTTTTCACCGATAAGCCTCATGAGAGCTACATCATAGGTTTTCAACCTATATATCATCTTAGGGGTTTATTATGCAAAGAACTGTTTTGTTTATTAAACGTATGAATTTCTTGTGATAATACTAAGTTTGCATTAATCACATTGAAGTTGAAGTATTTATGTTTGAATTAATCACCTACAATTGATTTCAGCACTATAGTACGTGGTACTGTTTACACCTGTAAACTAAGAAAACAAGTTCTTGTTGTGACTTCTAGGCTTGTGGAATTTTTCACCAATAAGCCTTATGAGAGCTACATCACAGGTTTCCAGCCAATATATCATCTTAGGGGTTTATTATGCAAAGAACTGTCTTGTCTATTAAACTTATAAATTTCTTGTGTTAATACTAAGTTTGCATTAATCATATTGAAGTTGAAGTATTTATGTTTGAATTAATCACCTACATTTGATTTCAATACTGTGGTACGTGACATTGTATACATCTGTGAATCAGAAAGCAAGTTCTTGTTATGACTCTTAACCTCGTGAAATTTTTCACCGATAAGCCTCACGAGAGTTATATCATGAATTTCCAGCCTATATACCATCCTAGGCGTTTATTATGCAAAGATTTCAATACTATGGTACGTGACATTGTTTTCACCTATGAATTAAGAAAGCAAGTTCTTGTTGTGACTCCTAGGCTAATGAAAAATTTCACCGATAAGCCTCACAGGAGTTACATCACGGGCTTCCAGCCTATATACCATCTTGTTTTATCTGTTAAACGTATGAATTTCTTGTGTTAATATTAAGTTTGTATTAATCAAATTGAAGTTGAAGTATTTATGTTTGAATTAATCACCTATAATTGATTTTAATACTATGGTACTTGGCATTATTTAGTAGGTTCTTGTTGTAACTCCTAGGCTCGTGGATTTTTCACCGATAAGCCTTATAGGAGTTGCATCACGGGTTTCCAACCTATATACCGTTCTAGGGGTTTATTATACAAAAAACTATCTTATTTATTAAACATATGAATTCCTTGTATTAATAATAAGTTTGCATTAATCACATTGAAGTTGAAGTATTTATGCTTGAATTAATCACCTACAATTGATTTCAAAACTATGGTACATGACATTATTTACACCTGTGAATCAAGAAAGCAAGTTCTCACTGTAACTCCTAGGCTCGTGAAATTTTTCACTGATAAGCCTCATGGGAGCTGCATCATGAGTTTCTAGCCTATATACCATCATAGGGGTTTATTATGTCTCAAATCATCCATAAGATCTCAAACTCGTTCCACATACAGTAAATGTTTATGTAATAATACATCTACTCATCAATGATTCAAACATAACCCAAACATAAATACTTAGACTGTTAAATAAGAACATAAAAACTCATCAATGATTATAAGAATATTCTAAACAACAACACAAAATCAAGACCTCCTTTGCATTTACACAAAACTCAAACGTATCATAATCGTGTTATTAAAGCAATACATATGGTAGACATTAGTTGGATGACTAACTTGGATGGACGGACAACTTCAGATTACAAAGAAGGATGAGCGACGCTCTTCAACACAATATAGGGCTTGTGAAAAAGAATATTTTGTATTTAATATAACACACTTTTTCTAATATTTGTTAAGAAAATAAGATAAATTGCATTAGTTAAATATGATGGCGTTTCTCTGTAACACCCCACTCTCGTGAGACACATACCCGACATCCTGAGTGATATACGAATATGTAACTTACAAGGGTGGCATGTTAGAGCACTTACATCACTAACTTAATCATGGCATCATCATATAAAAACATAAACATCACAATATTTTAAAACTGAATTCCTCATTTCATTTCATAAAAATCGAATATGTACATTGAAATTTTTACAAAATCCTCAAAGTATGTATATCATTAAAACCTAATACAAAACACGCTACATGAAAGAGGAATTATTAAAAAATTTCTATCAAATCCTTCAGTCTCAATTGACCGACCTTTGAGCCATTTCTCTGATCTAAAATTACAAGAACTATGCTTCTTGTAGAGTCTCTCTATCACTAGTGTCATCTCTCGATCTTGAAATGTGCAATTTTGGTGAGTTTTGAAAATTCAGTGAGGTAACCATCCTCGATGGTTCGCTCAATTCATACAAAACATCATCATATACAAACACATAATTCACATCATCTCTTTTATCATGTAGCATCACATATCACATTTAGAGTAATCATACCGATCATTTCAGTTATTTATAATACACATATCAATTATAAATGCAATGCTCATGAGACTCACTTTTATTTATTATTTTGTTGAAAGCCTTTCACTACCCATATCACTTATGGATACCGAGCTTTTATCATATAATGTCCCATATCTTTTAGTGGATACCGAGTATAATAGCAACTGAGCCAAAGACTCTTATCACATGCTGAGCTTTAAGCTCTTTTTACTGGCGACTCCGATCAAAACAACCTTTATCTTTCATGCATTCATGTAATGAAGTGCATCAAATTCTCATATTTTCAATCAATCACATGATTTCATATTCACATTCAGAACACATTAATCATCGGACCTTAGTTCGGCATTCAACAAAATTGTTTAGTACACTTATTTCAGTCAGCTTTACATACAAAGAGCACTTCCAATATCTCATTTATGCATCAAATGCCTCGGACTTTCAAAGTCCGGAATCAACACAATCAAGTTCACATTCATAAGATAATTCAGAACATAATTTAAAACAAACAATCAATTAAGTGAGACCGTCTAGGTTACTCACAGGTTGCTCCAGAAAGCTATTGCCTTGATGTCTCAGCAACATCTAGATGTTGACGCTCTAAATGCTCATCTATATCATGTAATATACATTTACACATATCACAATTTGCACAATTATATAAATACTCATTTAGGCACATAAGTATATATGGATTATGTACTATGCATGCTCAATGACAATTTCAGGTATATTTCTAATATTCTAATCGCATAATCATTCTTATACCAACACTTACATAAGTATATTTTGAATTTAGGTTTACACCTCAATAAAAACAAATTGAATCTAAGTTCATACTCAATTGATCATTCCAAATTTTTCTAAAAATAGGCTTTCGGACCAATTTTGGATGATCATTATGACAAAGAAAATGAAGTATTTAAGTATCACCTTCTTTTAAAAGAATGTTTGTCTTAAGTTTCTAATGACACTAAGATCATACAATTTGGTTCTGTATTCTGAAAGTTATACTCAAAATACTTCAGACTATTCTTAAACTGTAATAGTACTCTGTACTCAAATTCAAGACAGATTTTGGAATTCTTAGAGACAGAATTAAAATTAGATTTCTTCTAGAAATTTGTATCCTTATGTCTCTAGCTTAATCTAAATTAAAAATCATCTCATTTTGATATCTACATATTAAAATATGGTCAAAATACCGAAGCATGTTCAGTGAAAACACTCCATTTATCATATTCCAGCACACATCATCATTTTCATCCTAAATTCATCAGTCAATCTTTTCTAAATGAATTCAGATGGCCATAAATTTCAATGGAGAGGAAAAATATGTGAGGAGTTTTTGGTTCAAATTTCAAGTCATTTGGAGGTCAGGAGAAGAAGTTATAGCCAAAATAATGAAGGATGTTTGAAACTATCACTTTTCGGTAAGCCTTCATTGTCACAATCATGCAATCCCAGTCGATAGTGCAATGTCACGATCATGCACTGCATGACGCATCACTAATGTGCACGATCATGCACTGCCTCATTTTTTCCCTAGATTCACAAACTGCATATTTTTCTTCTTTTCTCCTTCCTCTCTTTTGCTTAATCTACCATTTTTAACTTAAGTCCTCACTATTTCCTCTTCATTCCTACTTCCATTTCAACTCAACTTATTCATAACAAATCAAATCCCATGATTAAACACCGACATCAGAAACAGGGCATCATTTACACATATTTGTCATTTTCTACATTTCTTCATCCGCTGCACTTTTTCATCTTTACCAACGCCTTCATTTCATCTCTATCTTATCAATTTAAATTTTTTTCCATATCATGACATCAACTTACACCTATTTCCTTAACTCTAGACTCATTTTAATTCATTTCTAAAACACCCAATAAGATTCACATAATGACAACAAAAACAGAGCATACGCATCTCATTTCTCTAAAAAAAATTTGCATTCTTTTTATACATATTTTCAATGATCTTTCAAACTCAAAAATTATTTCAACACCATCTTATGAAATATTGATCATCAAAAATGCAAAACCAAGACACACGGTATTCTCTAAATTTTTACTCACGTTTTAGTATATATATACAACCTCGATTTATAAACACTAAACTGTTAACTAACGTGATACATGTTTCATTCTTCATATTATGAAAACCATATGGTACTTACTTGTTTAAAACTCCAAATTCTTCAAAATCACATGAACCCTTGCTTTCCAATACAACACGATCATCAACAGTTGAAGGTTGTAAGGTTAGGTATTTCAATGACACTGAGGAAGGTAACACAATGAAATAACAAATGAAAAGGGAGAGTAAAACTTGCATTGTGAGGGTGATAAAGTTTCTGAAAGTAATAAGCTTACAGAGGATGAAGAAATTCAAGAAGAAGAAGAAGAAAGTAAGGTCAAAACAATTAATTTGATCTTTCTAGTATATTCGTAGGAATAAAGACTAAGTTTGGCAAGTGACCCTTTTCACTTGTTCAATTTCTATAAGCTTAAACTAGGTTCTCTTATTTAAATAGTCAAATCATCTCCAATTTTTTTTACTCCAATTATCTCTCAATTTTTCAGTATCATGTGTCAATAAATCCCAAAATTATTTATAAAATTTTCCGTTGTCATTTCACTCCTATTTCTACTACCATTTATCAATCGTCTTGTCACTTGCCAATTTTCTTAGTCTAGAAAGGCCCAAATTTTCAGAAATTTTTCTAAATTTTAACAAAAATTCCAAATCAATAATTATTATCATCAAATTAGTTTTCAACACATATAAACCACAATTCTCAATATAATCAAATATATAAATCAATTATACCCAGAAAATGACAACAAATACATGTACAATCATTTAAATGTGTGCAAAATTCAATATTCACATATGTGTGTGTATGCCATATTATGCATGAACATGAAATGTACTTTCTAGCCTCTCAGTAAACTCTGGTATACACTATTCTAGCCTTAACATAGGTAACGGGATATTACATTCTCAATCCTTTAGTAAAGTTAGCTTTTGGTTTTTCTACTTCAAGTTCATAATTGAACTAAATCCCTTTATGTTTGGTGTTAATTTAGGTGATGATTGTATTTTTGTCCTTTCTAATTCTTCTAATATTAATGTCTCTAACATTACATGCGTTATTGGCCATTGTATGAGGTTCTTCAACCTCTAGCTTTCAGAGATACATACTATTATTGTTTGCATATGGATCCAAGCTATGTATCTTAATTAGAATAAATTATAAAAAGACTAGGAGCTTTAAATGGCATCCACACTTAATATATAAATAACTAGAACAAAATAAAAAACTTAGCAATTGACGTATTAAATTTTTTCTTGACTCATATTAAATATCATGGAGATGTGCCTAAGTTTGTTAATTCCTTCAGAATTAGTCAAGTAAAAGTAGAATTAATTCTAGCATATCTTCATATAAGTTTGCTAATCTAACATATAATAAAGCATGTTTAAAGTTTAATTTTTTTCATTTTACTCTTATAATTAATTTTTGAACTCAAAAGGAATAAAAAATCCCTCTCATATTAATAGTTTATGCCAACTATAATTGACCAAATCATCAATATTGATTTTTACAAGAATAGGAAATATACTTATAAACAACTGAAGTCTGTATTATTCTTTTGGTGCATCTAAAATCAAAAGTTTAGAGCACTCCTCCGAAAGTATAAGGAAAATGGAATTGGTGCATGAATATATTTAAAAGAATGAATTGATAACTAATTAATCTAGTGACTTATTTGTTTCCTTGATCTTTAATTAAACATTCAATATTGAAAGCATAAGAGATCAAGGAGACATAGCCAAAGTTGAAGTAGTTCATTCTATCTATTCATCATTTACATTTGTTATGTTTGGTCCTACAATTAAAGCATGGTAGGTAAAGCCAAAGCTAGGATTTTTCTATCATAAAAAGAGTACAAAAATATTTAATATTATAATAAATTATCATTTTGAATTGTATGAATAATTTTTAGGAATATATTAATCAATATGGTCTATAATAAATATCCAATAGAAAATAAGAATTGAGAAAAACTATTAAGTTAAACAAAATTAATTTCTCTATATCAGTTCTCCCTAACTCTCATTTCACTTTATATCTCTAATATCACTATCGGAGCATACTCCTCTCATTTCTTACTCTATGTTGAAGTTTTCATCACTCACTAACTATCAACAGCCCATCACTACTACAAAGTTGTTGTAGCTTTATTAGGGGTATGCTACTAGTTATGTGATTTAGGTATTAGTCTAGTGTTTTATTTATATTACATTATTGTCAACACCTTTACTTTCTCCCTAGTTCTATTCTTCTTTATACAGTAACAACATTGGTTGCTTTTGATTTGATGAAAATGTTTGTTCTTACTATGGTTTTGCTTTTAATCCATTTGTTTTTAAGTTTCACGTGTTGAACAAATTTGGGGAATCTAAGAAATCAAAAGAATTTACAGAAGAAATGAAAAGAGAGAGAGAAAGATAGAATATAAAAGTCGTCATCAACTAATATAGTTATACACTACAACAAATTAATAGAATTTGCGACGTTCTTTTAAAAAAACGTCACAAATTGTTTTGAGTGTTTGTGACGTT
>JANZLH020401515.1:0-10477 GCA_026770325.2 Erythroxylum fimbriatum
CCACTCTCTGTACAGAGAGATCAAGTGAATGATATGCTCATTATATATAAAGTTGAAACTAATAGATAATGAATTGACATGTGTATTAAAAAAAGAGTGTGAACTTGTTTATATGTAAAAACATTAGAGTAATAACCCAAGCATCTGAGTTGGTAGGGAATTTTCCTCATTTAAGTGAGGTCGCGAGTTCGAATCGCCTTCATATATACAGTAATTTAAAATTTAGGGTCAAAGTTTTGCCTCCCGTTAGACAGAGACGAAGTTTTAAAAATAAAATATTTTATTTGACGTCTTAAGTTTTTAACAATTAAAATATAAAATATATTTAAAAATAAATTATTTATTTCACTCAACGATAGAGCCATTGATTTTGTTGTTTAATCAATTTATGGATTGCCCGTTACACGACATTGCCTAGCGAACAAGCAAAATAGTTCAATTATCTGTTAGCAAATTAAAAGATTAAAGAGAAAATTTTTATAGAGTTTTAAATAGAAATTTTTTAAGCAACTTTAATGTAACTTAAATTATTTTGTATTCTTTCTTAATAAATTAATTAATAAAAGTATATTTCATTTGATTGATTTATACTAAATGCTTATGTATTAAAAGCGTGAGTGAAATACTTACACAAGAGTTACATGAGGCATTTAGAAATAAACGGACTTGATAGTCAACGATCATGAAAAATGATTAAAGTTGATAGCTCTATACTACCTTACAATATGGGGGCACTTCTTTAAGCAGTGAAAAAGTAAATGGGGTGATATGACAATAGATTGACATCCTTCAAAACATATTTTACTTGTGCTAAAGTGGAATTAACGGCCTAAATTAGATAGCTATCCACTATCTTACAAAGTGGGAGCACTTTTTTTTTTTGGTATAAAAACGGCCGAAGCAAACGAGTAACATAGGGGAGAGAAACTCTCATTTGGTCCGTTAACAGTAACTGAGAAATGCCCGCAACCCAGTCGGGCATCCAGTACACGCTCAAGGGAAGGCCAAAGTTATAGTTTGCAAGCCAATCGGCGCAACGATTGCCTTTACGATATGTATGACGCACGCGCACCTCCCAATTGCGGGAAAGTAGCTGACGGACAGCACGAAGTAAGGCATTGACCACTGAATGACATTCAGAGGAGATGAGCGAGACAACTAAGGCCGAATCTACAGACAGCTCAATACGCGTATAACCAGACGCCCAAGCGAGCTGCAGCCCATAATTCAGTGCGCCACGCCCAACAAAAACCAACAGTGGGAACACTTTTACAAGCAGTAAAAAGGTGGTTCGGGTGATACAACAAATTAGCATCTTTCAATGCCTGCACGGGTGTAGCTCGATTGGTCTTCCAGCAGGGTTAGTTAGAGCAAGGACCTAGGTTCGAATCCCACAAACGGGAGAAAAGGGCCGCTCTGCTGGTGGATTGACCGAGTAGATACCGTAATTTACTCTCTCATCTTGTGATCGGGCCCGTAAATGAGGACAGTTGGGGTGGCTGATTCCACCTTTTAGAGCGAGTTAGTGGCCTATAGTGGATAGGTCTCCACTGCCTTATAAAGTAGGAACACCTTTTTTAGGCAGTGAAAAAGTGAAAAAGTGAATTCGGTGATATGACAATAAATTGGCATCTTTCAAGACATATTTCACTTGTCTAAAAGTGGAGTTAGTCGCCTAAAAAAAGAATTTAGTGGGTTAGCGGAGGAAGTGCTAAGTTTAAATTTACTTGATTTTTAAGTTCTTGAAATTCTATACGAAGACTTCCTTTATATTTTATTTATAATATTAAGTAATTTCTTTGTATTATTTTATAATTTATTTATAAAATTAAGTAATTTCTTTGTATTATTTTCTTGTAAATATATTAATAAAAGGTTAATTTTATCATATCTCTCCTATTTATCTCATGTTATTAATTTGTTCTAAACAATTGAGTTTTGAAAGTGTGAGTGAAACACTTAAACAAGATTAGCCTAGAAGTTTAAAAATAAATGAACTTATTAGTCAATAAAATTACAAAGAAAAGCATGAGTTAGGCTTTAGCAAATTAATCTTAGAGTTACAACAATTTTACTCTAATTTTAATATGGCCGAAAAGACCTTATGACACTAAGCACGATTTAGTATCACAAGTACTTAATATAAACATACCCCAAAAGTTGCATGCTAATAACATAATTGAAGTTTGGCATAAAAAACATTTCAAACATATAAAAGGAAGATTTTCCAGACATTCCTCCGTCCATACAACCCTTAGTTTGTTGAATATGCACTTAATCACGATTTGATGATCATGAAATAAACATGATTCGGTATAAGATATGTGGCATTTCATTCTGAACAAGGTCCTACTTTTTCTCGGTTTAGAGTATACATATATATGTTTATTTACAACATTATTACCTATTCATAACATTTCGAACAATAGTCTCTTCTTTATGTGTAGCATCAATATAAGACATGTGGCCTTCAGATTGTGGTGTTCCTTCAAGGAGTCGAGCTCGTGGGCCACCTAAGAGGTCTGCAGGCTATGGAAAATAATAGCTCAAACATACACGTAACTCTGGCGCCCTGTGAGAGTCCTATTTCAGTATGTAATTCAGAAAGACCAGTTGTCGGCAGCTCCTCGAAATTTTGGCTTCTTGTTTGATGTCAATTCCAAATTATGCAATAAGTTATGATGGAGATGTTTGAGCAACTATTTTAACAATTATTGCCCTAAAAGGTTGTGACATTTTCAAATCTTACCAAAAGAGGAAGAAATGATTTATCTCAATTCATTCAATCTTGACTTTTCCTATTTGGTTTGTTCCAGGGATGATAATGGGTATGCGCATTTTTAGTATATTATTTAAATTAATCTTATATATTGAAATAATTTTAAGTACTAAAAATGATTTCAATATATAAGATTAATTTAAATAATATTAATTACACTGACCGTTAAAATCATTAAAACAATCACTAACCGTTAAAATTGTCCGATCCCGTTACTGGAACCCAACTCTCTTACTTAAATTCGTGAAACTTGAGCTTGCGTATTACTTTGAATGGTTATAAATTTTTTTTTCATTCTTAATCCCTTGAACCCTTAAGACATTATGAAATACGTCTTCAATCTTATAACTTCCCAAAATCCACTTACAATAGATCCATGGTGTGCCCATGCTACCTATTCACCGTGCTTGAACTTAATTCTCCTATGCGTACACCGAATTTTGGAAATCTTACAATCTTAAATTCAATTTGACTTTTTCATAGAAATCATAGCTATATATCTCTTGTTCAATTCGGTGAAAGAATGACCTCAATCGGAGTTCTATAACTCAAGATATCATCAAAATACCACAACGTGCACAGAACCCTAATCGTGCTCTCTTAGCCGACCTCTTACTTGCTCTAATACAACTTCCTCAACTCAACTCCAATTGCTACTGGTCGGGTCGGCTGGACCGGCCTTGACCGGCCCAACCCCGGGTCTGAATATCGATGGCCCAATGACCACAGCCCATTCGGTCCATCGGGTGTTAGACTTCCATGCAAACATAATGATCTACGTAAACCTAGCATCCACAGCGTATATAAGGTATAATTCTACCGTAATTGAGGTATGACAATACACCCTAGCTTTTTCTCTGTTTACGGCAACCAAAACCCTACGAAAAGGACTGACTTGAGGGTCGGAGGGGCCTTCCGGGAACCAACCCCCGGCGTGCCTTTATCTGTTTTGCAGGTATCTCACAGCCAGAATCACACAAGCCATGGATCAGAACAATGATGGTCAACTTCAGCAGAGCCCGGTAGAACCATTTGGCGCCCACCGTGGGGCCCGGCGTCAGGGCACCACGTCCAGAACCACACAGATCAGTCAGGCGACAGCGGCCAACCCTGATATTGCCGCCGTTGCGGCACTTGCATTGCAACGGATGGCCTTGCCGTCACCTGATACTCACCCATCGAACGATCGCCCGCAGCCTCAAAATTCAGACCAAGAAGAACAGATCGTAGCCCCGGAGGATAACGCTGCGGCCAACTCTCATCTCCACCCTCAGCATCCCCCGGATACCAACCCTCCTGCACCGCAACAAACCCCTCTCACCCAACGGCAGATAGAGGAAGCGGCCGAGCTAGTGATCCATCAGATTCTTCAGTCTCGCCTAGGACAACAACAAACCTCCGCTCAGCAGCAGGGTGCGATGGCCGATCGTCATCCCACCGAAGCCCTAGGTAAAGTCGTGGGCGATCGGATTAATCTGGTTAGGAATCCTTACGAGAGCCGGGCGCCCGTACAATACAGTTCCCCTCTCATTCCAGAGATCCTGGATAGTCTCCCACCGGTCGGTACCAAAATACCGACGCCTGAAAAGTATAAGGGAAAGACTGACCCCCTGGATTACCTATAGCACTTCCAGTCGATGATGAACCTACACTGCGTCCCAGATGCCATTCAATGTAAGGCATTCTGTACTGCCTTTCAAGAAGGAGCTCGGCGATGGTTCAACAGCTTACCCCCGGGCTACATCACTTGCTTCGAGGATTTTAAGCGCCTGTTCCTCAACCAGTTTGCAACAAGTAAGCGTCCGCAGAAAACTGCTTTGGAGGTGATGCAGTTGAATCAGGGAAGGGATGAAAGTCTGCGGGATTTCATTACCCGGTTTAATAATGAAGTTGTGGAAGTTCCCGACCTTACCTGTTCGTCCATGTTAGCAGCACTCATGAGCAACACAAGGGACGAGGAATTCAAAAAATCGTTGGCCCTGGAGCAGCCCCGCACAATTTAGGAGATAAGAAGCCGGGCGGATAAGTATATTCAGCTTGAAGAAGTACTAAAAAACACGAAGCGTAGAGCAGACGATCGCGGGTCGAGTGGAAAATCCGAGGACGGATATAAAAGGCAGAGAGGTCGGTCAAGTTGGCGGAAGCCGGTCGATCGGCATGATCCGCGTCGCGAAGACTTAACCCCACTAAATAGGCGATATACGGAGGTGTTAGAAATCATGAGAGCTGAGGGGGAACCCCTCCCGGAGCCTAGGGCCATGATAGCTCCCCTGAAACATCGGGACACCTCTCTGTACTGTCGCTTCCATAGAGATGTCGGACATGATACAGAAAGTTGTTGGAACTTGAAGAAGGAGATCGAGCTCCTCATTCAGCGGGGAAGGCTGAGTAGGTTCTTGAGGCACGGGCAAAATACCGGGTGAGATAATGAGGGTAGAACCGATTGGCCCGACACTTGGCGAAGGCCTCAGAGGCAAAATTACAAGCAGGACGAGGAAGGGCGGAATAGGAATTTGGACGATCGACATAACGCGAGGGCACGATCAAGGGCAAGAGATAACAGAAATGCCGAGCGGCAAGATGACCGACCGGTCAGGGTCATAAACATGATATTTGGGGGTAACGCAGCAGGAAGGTCGACCACCAAAGGAGGAAAAAGGTATGCCAGGCAGGTCGGAGAAAACTCACCAGCAAAAATAAAGAAGCCGAACGACGGGGTGATTTCGTTAGATGAGTTCGATTTGGAGGGTGTTAGCTGTCCCTATGATGACGCGTTAGTGGCCACCTTAAATATGGATGGTAGTGAGGTGAAGCGGGTAATGATTGATACAGGCAGCTCGGTCGACCTGTTATACTACGACGCCTTCAAGCAAATGGAGATTCCTGAAGAGCGATTATTGCCAATTGAGGGGCCCATCAAAGGGATAACTGGAGCGTCGGCCTACCCATTCGCTCGGGTATTACTGAATGTAAAATTTGGGCAGAAATCACGTCAGGTGGAAAGGAGCGTAGAATTCTTGGTCGTCAAGTTTGCGGGGGCATACAACGCCATAATTGGACGAGCTACCCAAAACGCACTTAGAGCGGTCGTCTCCACCTATTACCAGGCAATGAAGTTCCCAACCCCACATGGGGTCGGTGTCGTTAGGAGCCAGCAGAAAATCGCTAGGGAATGCTACTTAGCATAAACAAGAGCACTTGACGGAGCGGCCGTCTTAACGAGCTCTCATGATGGAAAGACTGCGGAGGAAGCTAAGATGGCGACCGCTGCAGAATAAAAGCACGAGAGCAAAGCCGAACGACATTTTTTATCCATAGATAAGCTCGTTTTTTATTTATTTCCTTGTTCAGCATTTTATTATTTACGCTCTTGCGCATGAAATATGTGGGAACCTTTTTCCTGATTTATAATAGTCAGGTTTTTTAACGGCCCACATGTTTGTCGTCATCAATAAAGAATTTCAGATTTCTCGGTATCAACAACTTTGTTCAAATTGGATTAAGGGCAGGATAATCGACACCAGTCGGCTACGACCTGCGACATAGCTCCGCCTTTGAGCAACGCTCGGGTCTCGACAAAATGAAGATCGACCGACAAACGAGTAATCGACCGATCGATCGACAAAACGAAGATCGACCGATAAACGAATAATCAACCGATCAATCGACAAAACGAAGATCGACCGACAAACGAGTAATCGACCGATCGATCGACAAAACGAAGATCGACCGACAAACGAATAATCGACCAATCGATCGACAAATGAATAAACAGCTAATTGTTCGACAATCGACCCATTGGTCAGCAATCGACTAATTATTCGACAACGACAAAATTCGACAGGGCTGCCAACACAAGATGTTGGAGCCAATCGACAGCGACATTATTCGACAGGGTTGCCAACACAAGATGTTGGAACCGCTTGACATCAACATAGTTAGGCTACGGCCTCGACATCGCTCGGTAACGGCTTTCGATATACTAAGCCCTCGAACAATGCTCGGGCCTCAATAACGATCGACCAGGTTCCAAAAACTATTAGCCTCGACATTGAGTTTTTCACGCCATGATTTCACTTGAACGATAAGACCGCCCGGCCGCAAGAGATATAATTTTCTATGTGACGTTAACAAAAGCCTAAGTGGTGAGACAGCGAGAGATAAAGTAAAGTCTTTGTTTCATTGATGATTTTACCGGCCACAAGCCCGGCCGGGTGGGCCCTAAATTCCTACAAATAAAAGTCAGAAGTCGGGGGAAGGAGAAGAACTAGCAGATGGGTCGCCAGGAGACGAGGTCGGCATAGCGACCGACACAGGGTCAGGATCTGCGGGAGGAGCCGAAGGAACGTCACCTTGAGCTGGCTCCTCTTCCTCATCCGAGCTACGATCCAGCATCTCATCTAGCAGCTCCTCTTTTTCTCTCTCCACTATCTCCTTCATCCCGTCCAGCGAAAGTCCTAGCTCAAGAGGAAGCAGTGGCTCGGCATAATCCTCGAACAGAGGGCCGTCCGTCCCGTCAGGAAAGCAGACGCGGTGGCTGTTCCTCAGAAGGGTAAGAGACATGTCGCAGGCGAACTCTATGCATTCGTCGATCAGATACCGATCTCTCCACCGCTTGATAGCTGCAACTCTTTCCTTTTTGATAGAGCTCTGAAGCTCCCGCAATTTATTCTCAGCCTTTACTTGGGCATCCACCGCGTCATGGCAATCCTCGAGAAACTTTTTCCGAAGCTCTTCCTCTGTGTTTATTCGAGAATTAGCCTTGCAGATTTCTTCCCTCAGGCCCTGGAGGATGAGCTGCTCTGCTCGGTGCTCTCCCTCCAGCTTGTCCCTCGACGCAATCGCTCTATTTTTCTCCTCCTCGTACGACTCAAGTTGAGCCCTCAAAATGTCCCTCTCCCCCTCCAAAATCCGTCTTTTCTCCTCCTCTATTGAAGCAAGCTGAGCGACCGCAAAATCTTTCTCCTCCTTAGCGGTGGAAAGATCGGCCTTCAATGATCGAACCTGTTCATGAAGGCCTTTAACCTCCCGATCCACCGCTCCAGAAATTTCTTTGAACTGACCGAGACGCTGGTACACTTCGTAGGAGAGCGTCAAATTCTGGAAAGGATGTGATCGTCAAAAAAAAAGAGAGAGGAGGATGGGGATTACCTTCGCGCGGTCGCGAACGAGTTTGGACGATAGCTCTTTATTGTTCAAAGAGTTCAGGAGTCCCTTATCCAGAGGAAGAGAACACTTCTCGACAACCTGAAGGGCCACATTGATATCCTCGAGCGAGGCAGTTGCACTGAGACCGGCCGGGGACGCTCTTTTCCCTTCAGCCGCTTTCCCTTTCTTCTTTTTCTGTTTTTCCATCTCCCTCCCCTGGTCCTCATCCAATTGGCAAGGAGATCGATCAAGGGTCCGAACGGCTCTCTTCCTCTTCAGGGGCCTGCCCTCCCTTTTTTCCTCTTCTTCTTCGCTCGCCGATCGGATCCGAACCACGACAGTCCGTGCGGACACAGTCGACCGATCGCATAATATGGGCTGATCAGTAGTCGCTGGCACGACGAGCGCAGTGGATGGCTCGGGGACGGCTGGTCGGACGGTGTCCTCGCTGACCCCCACGCCTCGCGCCTTAGCTCTTGACACAGCGGCCTTACCCGGACCTTTGGACTGACGGGGATGGGACGACGAGCTTATTTCCTTGATCTTTACCATGGCTGCGCAATAATAAAAGCAAGTTAGAAATCGGTGTCAATACTAGCGAATGCAACACACAGTTAAATTGCGGGAAATCAACCAGAGGGGGCATTTTCTTCTCTTAGCCCATTAATTTCGGGTGGAGGGTTGATCGCGAACGAACCAGCCGAAGCCCCTCCACGAAATCCGCCAATGAGGCAGTCGAAATCGTAATGACCGAGCGCCTTAATGCGGTCGACTACTTCCCATTCCTCTCGGGAAAGGAGCAAGTTTGAGATGTCGTTACACCGCTTGGCAAGGGGATACCTCCAGGGCTGAAATTCGAAGGCCGATCCCAACGGCCTTAATAGAAATACTTGACTTTCCAGGATTGGACTTTGGAAGTCGTCCCGGCTGGGCGATAGCGGGCATCTCTATACTGAAAATGTGGGACCCCGGCCTCAGCGATCAAACTCTGGTTCATCCGCAAGAAATGACGCATGATGCCGATCGATGGCTGATGCCCAAAATAATGACACAACAGAGCCAGCCCATTGAGGAACCTCCAACCATTCGGAGGAATCTGGCTCGGCCTCAAGGCGTAGGCGTTACATATGTCGTCAATAATTGGGGCGAATGGCAGCCTCATACCCCCAACTGAGAAAAACCCTTCTGACACAGTGAGCTAGCCATTGCCATCGCTGTGAATCCGCTCGTCTTTGCCGGCCAGTCTAGCCCTCCAGGATACGGGGATGCTATTTTTAGTGACCAATCGGGACAATTCCTTCTCAGTCATCGTTGATGGGTCGACTGGTAACCTCTCAACGATTTGCTAGTCTTTTCGGGTACTTGCACCACTTTCCTCAGTTTTTACTGTCTCTGGCGCCACATTTCCGCTGACTTCTGGCGCCTCCACCATTTCTGCCATTACTTCCAACGACCCAGCAATTTCTAAAACCTTCTCGGCAGCCGGAGAAGGGGAACCGGTTTCTTCCCTAAGTCTAACTCCGTCTCTAGGGCTAATCGACGACATGTTCACAAAGCAAAAATTTATAGGAGGAAAAGAGGGAGAAGGACGTACCTAAGTTAGCGATTGAAGTTTGGGATGGGAATGGCGATAGAGAAAAAAGCTCCGGTGACTACAGACCGAACTCTGAAAACGAAGAAGAGTAAGAGTAGAAGAATAAGAATCAGGTACGCGTGGAGAAAAGTGTTCAACCTGTTAAACCCAATATATATAGCATTGAAAGCTGAATTAAAATGCCAGTCAAGATCAAACACGTGGCGGAATACAAACTGCGGTAAATTAGGGTTACCATTTCAAAACGGCGTGACAGTTGAAAGGACACACGTGACAGAGTGTGACAGCGCATGACAGCTATGTGGCAGTTGAACGGCGCATTGGTTTCAAATTTCGAAAGGTGTTTAAAAGATACGTATCGTCGAGGCAATAATTAGGTTTAGCCTTACGACCGGATGCCAGTACCCAGTCGGTCGAATGACCGGGCACAAGTCGACCGACCTTTCCTACCCAGCTTGAATAGCCGGATATTTTCAATCGATCGACCCAACTCCCCGATCGATTGGTCAATCGCTTCCCGAACTGTCGCGCGCCAAGTGGCGATGCCCGGCTGCTCGGACTTACCACGATCCTACAACCGAATAAGCTGTACAATCTTATGTACTCCTTCGACCCTTCTTTTAGCTCAGACTCGAGGAGTAGGGGGCTTATGGTCGGGTCGGCTGGACCGGCCTTGACCGGCCCAACCCCGGGCCCAGACATCGATGGCCCAATGGCCACGGCCCATTCGTCCCATCGGATGTTAGACTCCCATGCAAACGCTACGACTCACGTAAAGACCTAAACCTAATGGCAATCCCAGGTATATATGGTATAATTCTACCGTAATTCAGGTATGACAATACAACCCTACTTGTCCTTATTTACAGCGACCAAAATCCTACGAAAATACTAACTTGAGCGTCGGAGGGGCCTTCCGGGAACCAACCCCCGGCGTGCCTTCATCTGTTTTGCAG
>JANZLH020401522.1:0-10477 GCA_026770325.2 Erythroxylum fimbriatum
TTTGTTTATATACGTGTAAAGTGGCCCCCATTAAATGCACAGTTGATTCCTTTTCTCTTAACTACAAGACACACCCCCAAGATTGGGACCAGCGTTAAAACTATGCGCCATGCCAATATGTATTTAACAGATACGTAGTAGTAGTACTATAAGATGTCTCAACCGTGTATGATAATTGATAAGGTTATCTTGTTGTGCCCTTCAGGTGATGTAAGCTCCTTGGACGCTACCTCGTGTAGGCTGCATCTAGTGACAGCTAGATTTATGCCTGAGGTGAAACCAGTTTTGATAAATCCTGCTGGAACTTTAAAACATGGCTTAGGATTAGTTTGATGTGTAATAAAATATTAAAAAATAAACATTTAATTAAATCTTATTAAAAAAATAAAAAAAAAACTCTAAAACAAAAGCCATGTGTATAATTAATGTGACAGAGGTGAGGCTAGGCGTGAACCAAGGCATCCCTTCCTAGGAACATCTATAGATTCTATTCTCCTCCTGTATCATGTGCATCGGGTCCACGATGATTGATGGGAGTTCGTGAGCCCCTGTTTGTTAGAATATATATATATATATAACAAACAAACTTTCCTCGTCCTCGGGTATCTGGGTAGGCTCGGATCCGAAGCTGTAGATTTCCCGAGCCCGGCTGTACACGCGGCCCTTCCTTATTGGACGAAAACAGTTGTTCGCGAGATCTTATTTGTAGTATGTAACTCTGTATAAGAAACCGGTTGGAAGTTCCCATTCTCGGCCACGACGAAGAGCCGCCGGTGGACTTGGGGTTGGTCGAAACAAATTTACGATGATGCCCTTCGTCCCTGGTTGTTTTAGTAAATATAATTATTATTAACTCTCACGAAATATAAATAAGGAATATTATTCTGTCAATTCAGATTTAACGCAAGCTCACAGGGAACGTGCCACGTGTCGAAGATATTGACGTAAGGAGAAATCGTGCCGTGCATATCTCCCACTGGCTGACCTGAACAAAATCAAAATCCAAAATAAAAATCCAAGCATAATATTTAGTTTAGACACGCGGGTGGTCCGAGCGTGACTGTCAAATCCACGTATTCTCTCTCTCTAGAAAACCTCATAATTTCACAGACAACCCCTTTGTTTTCTCTCTCTAGATTCAGTTTCAAAACATCGCCGATCTTTGCCGCGACATTTTATACCTCGAAAAGAAACCAATTCCTCGTCTTCTTCAAATCACTGTCTTTTCTTCCAGAATATAATGTTCAGATTTTCAAGGTGAGGTGGGTGGTTATATAATATATTTGGATGAGTAGGTATTATTAAATGTATAGTACTATTTCTATATCCATACAGGATAAAAACAAAAGTTACGATATATATATGTGTAACTATAACTATACTTTATACCTTCTCAGTTTCTTTCTTCTTTTTTGGAGTTTATTGGTTTCTTCAGTTGATGGGTTCATTAAAATTTTCATCTTTTTTACTCTTCTGGTTTTCCCACTGTCTACACTCAAAACCCCGTTGATCTTATCTCTGCATATGGTTGTTTTAGTAGCTTTTTTTTGGTCGCTCTTTCTCCATCTGATTCTGGGTATTTCAAGATATAATATATATAATATGTGTTGTTTTTTCTATGAAGATCTTCTTCTCCCTGCCGGCCTGTCTTCGATTCTTTACGGGAAACTCGTTTGAATGGTTCTTTTTCCACTTCGGGAATTTTATGCAGGCTTCAGTGACTGCAGGTTTTTATCGTACTGGTTTTGACACTTGAATTCTCAGTATTTGTCTTTTTTGGTTTCTATTGTTGTTGATTTTTAAGCAAATCCCAACGTTTTCTAGTTTTTGTCTGTTTTAAATTATCGATGTTCCATATTCAAAATTTTGTTTCTGTAAGGATAATGATGTATGTCTGCAGCAGTAGTACACTACCCACCTCATTGGCCTCATCTTCTGTGCATCATTGACTGGGCTCTTTTGGTCTTTGAGATTTTTCTCCGAAACTGAGTTTTTAGGTGGGCATTTTCTCAGTACATAAAAAGAGTTCCCTTTTATGGAAACGGGATCTGCTTTTGCAGATTTCATCATATTCAATAATAATAATAATATTATTATTGTTATTATTATTGGTTCTTGTTCTTAGATCCGTGTGTGGAAGTGGAACCCAGGTCATGATTTCTACTGCATACTCTTTGTCCCATATGGTTAGACCGAGTTTCTCATGTTTTTTGTCTGGGGCTTTGGGTAACGCAGCCAAGTCTAGATGGATAGATATGATTATGAGTGCTTATTGTAATAAACAGATGTGTACAGTATACCAAACCCAGTCTCATCTTCTTTTTGTTCTTCCTTACAAAATCCTCATCTTTTTTCTTGTTCTTTGATGCAGGATTGGTTTTTGATTGGCTAGGGAATTCTGACTCCAGAAAAGGAAAAAGTTAAAATGGAGGGCGACACATTCTCAGCTCTTGGGAATGGTACTCAGATAGATGGCAAGGTCTTGCAGACATTTCAGAAGAACTTCGTTCAGGTACAGAACATCTTGGATCAGAATAGGCTACTCATCAATGAGATAAACCAGAACCATGAGTCTAAGATCCCTGACAACCTCAGCAGAAATGTGGGTCTAATTAGGGAGCTGAACAATATCAGGAGGGTTGTTGACCTCTATGCTGATCTTTCCAGCTCCTTCACCAAATCCGTGGAAGCTTCCTCAGAAGGTGATTCTAGCGGTGCTTTAAAATCTGATGGCAAAGCTGGTCAGAAGAGACATAGGCCTGCATAGGAAGATCCCGTTTTTCATAATTCTTTGCAGAGCGAGGAGTGAAAGAAAGCTCACGGCTGTGCTGAGGTAGTAAGAACCGTGATTATTACATTTTGTAACTTTTTGTATCTGGGAATCATCTCCAGTTCTCACCCCAATCCACTCTACATTTTCTTCTTAGAGAAATAATTGGCACAAAATTCTGTCCAAATGTAACCGTGTAACTGTTGCTCTAATGGAAGCGAAGCATATTTATGTCATCTACGTTTTTGTTCTCTCTCTTGTTCCTTATATCAGTTAGAGCAAACTTTTTACATCTCTGTTTTTTGGGGTTACACTCAAGCACTCAACTGATCGGCACATAATTCTGTGTGCTCTGCTTTTTGGATGAGAATTAGAGACTTCCTTGATACCCCAAGTGAACATATTTAGGCACTTTTGGCTTCTAGTTACCTTTTATGTTTGTCAAAAGTTTGATACCATTATTACTCTTTACAAAACATTTCCTGTGAATCTTATTTTTCATAAATGCTTGTTCTCTACTTTTGCCTATTTTTTCAATTTTTGTGCCTTTAAACTGTCAAAGAATACCCCTTTTCGTTCCCTTTTCAACGTTAACCAAGTTCTTCCAGGCCCTTGGCTGAGAATTGAAGTGGGGAGCTTGAAGATACCGTTTTGTGTTCTCTCCTACGAGGATGAAGCCAACTTTTTTCTTCCTCCCTTTCTTTTTCCCCAATTTTCCTTGATCCTTTTTCCATCCACTCTCCTCCTCTTTGTCATGAAATCACTGCCCAGGGTTTTGCTATTGTTTGTGGTGAGCAAAACATACTTCACTGCCTAGGGTTTTGCTATTGTTTGTGGTGAGCTAAACATACTTTGTTACATGGCTGGGAAGATGCTCTGAAGCAGTGTAAGAAGAAAGCAGCTTTTTTGGATAATCTTTTTGGTTCCCAATCACACACCACCACAAGAACAAAATCTCAGATAAGAAATGATGAGCTTTTGACTATTTTATTATCTGTTGTAACCAATGAAAAAGGGCTTAGCCCTGGACCTGGAGGGTTATTTGATAGATGGAAAATATAGTAATCTATAGGCGGCTTAAAGCAAAACACTAGAGTTTCATGAGACCGACAGGCATGTACAAACAGTGATACCCAATAACATGACAAAGAGGCCCAAAGGATGTTTATTATTAACTTATTTTAATATTCTTGTATGATTTGAAGCTTAACTTCTCCATTCTTATCCCTTTCCTTCCTCTACTTAGGTTCTTTCTCTTTTACTCTCCAATCTCTTTCCTTTGAATTATTCTCTTTGGCATTAAAAGCCCTTTATGACTTGCTTCAAGTTGTTGATTCCTGCCCCCAGCAGAGGCCGCAGCAGCAGTGAGTTCCCTCTCACTGATTGAGAACATGTCGTAGCCTAATCTTCTGATCTTAGGAGATGAAATGACCCCACATGAGTGATTGCTGGAAATAGCTTGTTCCCTGCTAAAATGATCTTTTCTAAGTTAGTGGCGAGGGTGTGCATCGGCCATTCACGTTCCTTTTAGTTCAATTCTTGTTTCACCATCATTTCTTAGTGAGTTCTTTTTTATTCTTTACAAAATTGAGTAAGGCCTGTTTGGCAATCAGATGATTGCATTAGCTGTTTGTTATTTGATGTTTGGTAAAATTAGCTGTTTAGTATTAGCTGTTTATATGTAAAATAACTTATAAGGACATGAAATTATAAGGGTATGAATAACATATATATTAGTATTTCGTTCAATATTTGTATACGAATTTAAATTTTAGATATTAAATTTTACAAAAATTAAGTTTATAACTCTAATAAAAAACATAAAATATATAATAAGAATAATACTAATAATAATAATAACAATGTTACCGACAGTTTCAACTTTCATGTTAGCAAGTAAATCCACTGCCCTTCTCTTCATGCATGCTTAGTTTAACGTAAAATTTGTCAAACAACATTTTTCTAGTATCGATACTTAATGCAAATGCAACATTGTATAATGTACAATCAATCGGTAATGGTTAAGAATGCACATGAATCGGTTGTTAGAATAATATGTGATATTCTACTCTTGAATTTTACCGAAACATCTTTTTTCTAAAAGAGATTAATTGTGAAAGTAGAAAAGTTTGCGACAAATAGAAATTCGATCACTTGATCAAGTGTTTTTTCCTCGTTCATTTCTGTCAGCATTGCTGCTACTATCATCATCTAGTGTTTTTCTACCAACATATTTTTCTTGTTTCATTGGTTTAATTGATTGAATGAAATATTAACGAGAATTTATATTAATGTTATATACTAATTCATTTTCTAAATGTTAATGTTATGTACTAATTCATTTTCTAAAGTCTTCAAGTTAAAGCATCTTCAAGAGTATTATACAACATATCTAATCTGATGGTTGTTTGCAATTTCTTGGGCACCCTTTCTTATTTAAGAATGGTCGATTATATTAATGACAGTGACTCAATCCATAACAAATCTATAATTAGAAAGGAACTCTTATTATAGACTCTGAATTAAATTCAATCAGAAGAACGACCTAGGTTGCTTTCAAATTCACAAAGATAAGTAAGGTAATTGTCAAGAAATATAGTTAATGTCGTCAAAAGTGGAGGTGAAAACAGAGTAGAATAGAGCAAGCATAACAGAGGAAGAAGCTGATAGCATTCTTGCAGATGGAATTAAAAAAAAAGGACTTTAAGAAAAATATAGCAAGTCCTTCTCTTTCTCTCATACCTGTAACAAATAATCTTCAGTCTAGGAAATTACCAGAATCAATATTAAACCAATTATCAATTTAGGAACTATCAAAATCTATATTCATCAGTTGTGGGTTCTTGTAGCCGCCCAGTTCTTCTTTATAACGCTTTTTATCTGCTCTACCCATCACTTCATAGGGTTCCTTCTCCTGCACTGCATTTTCGAAAGCCCAAATACAAAACGATCATCAAACTCGTACATAAGGTGATAAATTTATGGCATGATAAATAAATAAAGAATTATGAACGCATAAGAGCAAAACAAACCAAGTCGATGAAAGCTTATCTGTCATGTTTTTCCACTTGTCTCCAATGATTCGTGTTATATCCCTAAAAGCAATTCCAATATTACTCTTTTTGACATCTGCTAGATCAATAGGCACCATAGTGTTAATAGAGGCATGTAAAAAAAGCAAGCAAAATGAGGTTGCCTACTCCTCTCAGTCCCCAGGTTTGGAAAGAGCATCAACCTGCCTTTATCTCCGTTTGTGAGAAGAACAAGTAACTAGTCATTGCCTTCTTTGGTGCATTTAGATCCTTCTTTTTTTTTTGGGCATTGTCTTAGAAGATGACTCCCGCTTAAGTTCCTTTTTCATAGGCTTCTGCAATTAGCCATCATTTGATAAGCAATATGGCAAGCGATCATACAATAAAAATCATCAGTTACACAAAATGTTATGAAACATTTAGTGATTAAATGCCTGTCAACTGTAAAGTTTTGACAAGATAAAGAAAAACTCAACATCCTTTTTGGCAAAAATGATTCAAAATCTAAACTAGATTAAGCTTTCAAACCCAGAAATAAAATGGCAATCCTTAAAACTTTCCACTAACTATAGTTAAAAGCAACCATTTGAAATTCGGATAATTACAACAATAGAGGTGAGATCCCAAAGTTAGGGTTCCACAGGGATTAAAACCACCCCAATAGAAATCCCAATCCAATAATGCATTCCCGTTCAATTCCCATCCCAAAACATTTCTAACACCCCTTACACTATTTCAGTGAGTAGCTAAGGGTATGTTTGGATGCGGGTGGAAGGATGAAAGGGAATGGAATGGAATGACCCTGTACAAAATAGAGTTTACTAAATAATACTTCTCTTATTCAGCATGTGTGAATTAGTAATCCTTATATACAGAATACACCAACTAGTACAGAATACGCAACTAATACAGCATACTAACACCGTTAACTACTTACATCTACTAACTCGACTAATTGATAACAGTGCCAACTACTTAATAGTAACTGTACACTATCGAACTGAATAATTAACAAAGGAATTAATGAATTAATGAATTGTATCTTCCACACACCCCCTCAAGTTGGAGATGGATGAGACATCAATCCCAACTTGAAAGTAAACTGATAAAACTGAGGAGCTGCCAATGATTTAGTGAAAACATTAGCAACTTGAGCATTAGTAGAAACATAACGAGGATTAATAAAACCTTCCTTAAACTTCTGACGCACAATGTGGCAATCAATTTCGAGATGCTTGGTCCGTTCATGGAAAACTGGATTAGCAGTGATATGAAGCGCCGACTGATTATGACACCAAAGATCAATGGGCAAAGAAACATCAATTCTGAAATCTTTGAGCAAATATATCAACCATTGAAGCTCACAAACAGCAGTACCCATACTTCGATATTCTGCCTCATAACTGGACCGTGAGACAGTGTTTTGTTTCTTACTTTTCCAACTAATCAAGGAATCTCCCAAAAACATACAATAACCACTGACAAACTTCCTAGTAATTGGGCAAGATGCCCAATCACTATCACAATAAGCAGTCAACTTCATACTACAATCAAGGTTATAGAACAAACCTCTATCCTTGGTCCCAGCAAGAAACCGTAATACATGTAGAGCTCCTTCCCAATGAGCAATTGTAGGAGATGCCACAAATTGACTAAGTTGTTGCACACTGAAAGTAACGTCAGGCCGAGTCATATTCAAGTATAATAATCTCCCAATTACGCGTCTATATTTATCAGCATCTTGAAATAAAGCACTCTTCTCATCAAATTTGTGATTACGAGGTAAGGGAGTAGGAATAGCAACAGTGTCAGTATAACCACAGTCAGCTAGGATGTCCAACAAGTACTTCCGTTAAGAAATGAAAGTACCCCTAGGAGTCCTAGTAACCTCAATTCCCAATATTTAATATTGCCAAGATCCTTAATAGTAAAGAGAGAGTGTAGAAATTGCTTAACTGCAATGATATCCGCTTCACAAGTACTACCAATTAACACATCATCAACATAAACCAAAAGAGCCATAAAACCACCTTTAGTAGTTTTAGTGAACAAACAATGATCATTTACCGATTGAACAAACCCATACTGCAGAAGCTGAGCAGTAAATTCTGAATTCCACTCCCTAGAGGCCTGCTTCAAACCATATAAAGACTTCTTCAATCGACAAACCTCTCCCGGAACAGCCTTGGTATAACCTTCTGGCGGGATTAAATACACTTCCTCCTTTAGATATCCATGCAAAAAAGCATTATTAATATCTAATTGATGCACAAACCAGTTCAACTTAGTTGCTATAGCCAAAAAAGTTCTCACAGTGACTAACTTAGCCACTGGAGAAAAACTATCAAAGAAATCAACCCCAACAGTTTGATTATAGCCTTTTGCCACTAGTCGGGCTTTATACCGTTCCACAGAACCATCAGGATTAAATTTAACTTTATAAACCCATTTGGACCCAATGGCCCTCTTCCCAGGTGGAAGCTTGGTAATGTCCCAAGTATGATTCTGTTCAAGAGCCAACAACTCTTTATCCATAGCCTCTACTCATTCAGGATATTTAACAGCCTGATTAAAACTTTGTGGTTCCACACATCTACTAACATTAGTCATAAAAGCCACATAACTTGGAGCAATCTTAACAATTTCATCAGAAATACTACAACTTACATAGTCCTTCATCCAAATAGGCAATTTCTTCTGTCTGGAACTTAGTCGAAGTTGTGGAGCAGGAATAGGATCTTCAGGAACATCTGCTGCCAAGTTATCAACTGAATCAGGATCACCACAATCTTCAGCCCCAGCAGGAAACATATTAGGCAACTCAGCTACTGCATGATCAACAGGAGCAAAAGAAGAAAGTGGCTCCAAGATAGCAGGAACAGGACCAACATCTGAAGCTAAATGATCAAAAATGGGAGTGAGAGAAGTAGCATGTGCAGCAAAAGGAAATACCTGTTCATAAAATCTCACATCCCTGGAACTAAATACCGATTTAGTATCCAAAGCATAGACCTTATATGCTTTCTGACCAGAAGCATAACCGAGCATAATACACTTCTGAGCCCTAGCCTCAAATTTCCCTTTCTTCGAAGTTGTATATGTGGCATAACAAAGACAACCAAAAGTCTTCAAATAATGGTAATCTGGAACTTTGTAAAACAGTACCTCAAAGGGAGTCTTCCAGCCAAGAACGGAAGAAGGTAAACGGTTGATGATATAAGCAACTGTCAAAATGGCTTCTCCCCAAAACTTGTTAGGCAACTCAGCTTGAAAAATCAGTGCTCGAGCTACCTCCAGCAAATGTTTATGCTTCCTCTCTACTACCCCATTCTGTTGAGGAGTATAAGAGCATGTCCGTTGATGCATAATCCTTTTGGCAGCAAAGAAAGCATCACAGGAATGATTAACAAATTCAGCTCCATTGTCTGATATGATTTTCTTAACCTTATGGTCAAATTGAGTCTCCACCATAGTAATAAAACTGTGGAAAGCCTCAGAAGCTTGAGACTTGTACTTTAATAAGATGGCCCAAGTAGCCCTGCTAAAATCATCAACCACAGTTAAAACATAGTGACAAGAAGTAAGACTTGCTTGTTTGTAGGGACCCCAGAGATCAATATGTAAAAGCTCCAATGCATGTGTGGTAAACCCATCAGCCACAGGAAAAGGCAACCGATGCTGCTTAGCCAAATGACAAACATCGCACGGATCATTCAGATTTTTAATATCAAGACAATCAATATGTTGTAACACCTTGAAAGAGGCATGACCAAGTCGTGAATGCCACAAAGAATCAATGGTATTTATTCGAGAGGAAGTCATATAAGAATTAGAAAATACAAGGTTTGAGAAAAAAGAACAATCAACCTTATTCTTGAGAGTATGGTTTACACAAGTGTTCAAATAGCTATGAATTACAAAAGAATCAAAGGAATTGAATGTAAGAAAATACAAGTGCCTACTACAGCTCCTACAACAAGGATTTTATTACTCTTCAGGTCCTGTATGAGACAATGGGAAGGAAAGAAAGTGAAACAAATATTAGCACTATCAGCAAGTTTCTGCACTGACAATAAGTTGAATTTAAACGAAGGAACTATAGGACATGGTCTAGGACAAGAGTGGGATGCAGCATAACACGACTGGCATGAGTTGCTATTTGTGTACTAGAATCAGGCAGCTGGACGGACACACTTTGTCTAAGTGGCCGTTTGTGTTGCATAAGCACATCATCGCAACGCATATGACTGGAAGCTCCAGTATCAATAATCCAAACATTGCTATCAGAAATATTCAATGTGTGTAGTGCTATATCAGCATTACCTTGAAATGCAAAATTGGAGAACTCCTTTCCTGCACCACCAGCTATAGGCATCTTGCCATTCACAAGCTTAGCCAATTCTTGTTGCATAATCTGCATTTGCATCATTAAATTCCCAAGGTTTCTATTGTCAAAAGATGATTGTGACTCAAAAGGAGTTTCAGCAAAAGGGGTCTCAGCAATATCAGCCACCATATTCGCACTGGCCTTTTTGGAACCATTTCCTTTCTTCTTTTTAAACTCTTCATACCATGCAGGATAACCATGAAGCTTAAAACAAGTCTCCCTGGTATGTCCTACACCGTGACAATGGTCACATTGTTTATCAGATTTCTTTCCAGAATCTTTTTTTCA
>JANZLH020401640.1:0-10461 GCA_026770325.2 Erythroxylum fimbriatum
GAAGAATAATTAGTACCATTAAATAAAGGAGGGCGAGTATTAGTGTTACCTTCTTCCGCTAGATTATTGTGTGCCATCCCCGGATACTTCTGCTCTGATACCAATTGTAAACGATCTAGAAGGGGGGGTTGAATAGATCTTTAAAGCTTTTGAAATTTTTGATTTTATAGAGGTTCGGAGCTAAGTCCTACGTCCTCTACCTAAGCTCCCACTTAGGATTTGGCAAACCACTATATTGCACACTTTGTAGTTTAGTGTGAACTTTTTACAACTCCACTTGATTTCCGGCTCAAGCTACCTTACAATTGATTTGTTTTCCGGCACAAATCCTACCTTCTCAAGTGACTAATCACTAATCACTTCAACTTACAAAAATAATGATAGAATGATAGAAGAATAAAGCTCAATACAAATTTGTAGAGATGTAAGCAATAGAGAGTAGATTTGAGAGATGTATGCTTCTTTTAGCTATGTTGGAGTGACTAACTCTTCCCTTGATCTTCCTCTATGTATTTATAGTCCTCATGGATCAATATAGCTGTTGGGAATAGGATATAGCCGTTAGACACATAAACTAGCCGTTGAAATATAGCCGTTGCCATATATAAGTCGACTTGTCTAATGTAAGTCGACTTTTCCACTATCCGTTGCTGAATTTTAGCCTCCATAAGTCGACTTATACATGAATAAGTCGACTTATCGACCTCCATAAGTCGACTTATTCTTGTATAAGTCGACTTGTATGATTTTCGTAAAAATCTCCGCTCTCCAGTAAGTCGACTTGTTCCATATAAGTCGACTTATCGACTTGTATCAGCTGTTTTCAGCTCCGTTCTTCTATAAGTCGACCTGTGTGATGGATAACTCGACTTGCGTGACCTTCAACGGATATTTTTGCATCAATTCTTCCATAATCTTCATGTTTAATGTTCCTTGCAACTTGAATATAGTATCCTTCTTTGATCTTCATCAAATCTTTCAATAATCTTCATTTCTATCTTGATTTCACTACAATTTGGCTTGATTGATGGTTTCTAGATTTATTTCAAATCAAAACACCTGTAATAAATTTCTTAACCAATTCTATATATTTTATTATTATCAAAACAATAAGGAATTTAACTTGTCAACCACCATTGGTCCAACACATTCAACACCTTATGAGGCCATGTATTTGCCTTTGAACTATAGGTTGTTATATTATGCCATCAATAGAGTAATTTATCCCAAGAAAGCTAGTAACAATCATATTACCTCCTTGGATAAGGAAATTCTATGGCATTTGGTAGAAGGTAGGAAAATAAATTTTCCGAATTTGATTATTCAAATGATGAGGAAGGAGGCAAATTTGTTAAGAGGTGAGCTTCGAGGAAAAACAGTCAAGCATAAAGGAATGCCTTATAGAGCCTTGATTACTTACATCTCAAAGTTGCAAAGATGTAATTTGAGTTCCTATGACCATTATCCATATCCAACAAGTTGGCAATTTACACCCTATAATATAAGAAGTATGAAATTGGTGAAAACAATTGAAAAGGGTTGGGTGTATGCTTATCATGTGGATAAGCTCAGTTTGACTTTGGAAAGTGAACAACAAGTGCCTAAAAGGCAACGTTCAAAAAGGGCCAGTGAACGACCTAGTAATTTAAGACCAAGCAATGTACGACGAAGTGAAGTATCTCAAGAAGACCTTCAGGAAATTAGAGATCAACTTGAAGAAGTAAATGTTTGTTTGGATCTTTAACAAGGGATGCTCATTCGCTTGGAGAAAAGTATCAAGAAAATATTTCAAAAATTAGGTTGTAGGCATGATGATGCTTCTCCTTCTTGATGGCTCTTGTAATTTGCTCTAGACCAACATTTCATGTTTTCTTCATTTTATTGTTTGTGATTTGCAAGCTTATTGGTATGATACTCTATGTGACTGTGTTATATTTTTCTCATGAGTGTTATAGTGTTTTGATTATGGCAAAAAGGGGGAGTCAAATTGTGAAAAATTAGTCAAATTGTGAAAAAATTGTTCTGTGACATTGTTAGTCAAATTGTGAAAAAATTGTTATGTGACTTTGTTACAAATTGTTATGTCGTACACATTGTTAAAAATTGCAATCTTTTTAAATTCATTGAGTTCTTTGATTTACTGATTAAAGGGGAGAAAATCTAACCAAATAGACAAGGCATAAAAACCTTGATCGATTTTTATTTGTTTTCATTTCTTAAACAATTTCTCAATGTTTTGTCATTATCAAAAAGGGGGAGATTGTTGGACCAATGGAGGTTGACAAATAAAATCCTTCTATGTTTTGATAATAATAAAATTTAAAGAATTGGTTAAGAAATAATTTCAGGTATTTTGGATTGAAATTCAACTAAAGGATTTGTGTAAATCAAGATAGCAATAATCTTCAACGTTCAAGAGATAAACAACGTGCAAATCAAGATTGAAGAATTCAAATCAGTATCTCAACAAACATAGATTGAAGATTATGTGAGATATGTATGTTGGAGCTAAGCACTAGTCGACTGTCAAGTGGCAAGTCGACTATTGACAATCAGATCTGTTAGTTCGTGCCACATATTGCAAGTCGACTATTAACAACAGACCTGTCAGTTGGATAAGTGGACTAGTCGACTATTCGAAGAGCGAAGTTGAAAGTCTTATGAAAAATGTGAGTGCTAGTCGACTGATTCTTGGAGACAAGTTGACTATAATGTACTAGTCGACTATTACACACCGACTAGTCGACTATCAGGTGCAGCTGAACATAATCTGACTGAGTCAATTGATACCAAACGGTACAAAATCTACAACGTCTACAAACATCTTGGAGCCTGCAAATAAATAAGGGAACTTCAAAGGATTGATTACAGCAGTCCAAAAGCAAAGCATACTACTATAGTTCCAAATTATCTTCAATTTGTTCTTAGCATTGCTCTAAATTGTATTCAGCTGTACTGAGCTCTATCATTTCAATTTCTATCATAGTTATTGTGAGTTGAGTGATTAGAGAAGAATCACTTGGGAGGTAGGATTTGTGTTGGGAAAACAAATCGATTGTAAGGTGAAGCTTGAGCCAGAAGTCAAGTTGAGTTGGAAAAGTTCATACTGAACTAAAAAGTGTGCAGTAAAGAGATTTGACAAAATCTTAAGTGGGAGCTTAGGTAGAGGACTTAGGTCTTGAGCATCGAACCTCTATAAACGCTGTGTTCGCCTCTCTTCCCTACTCTTTACATTTAAATTTGTTTGTTTATTTTGTGTGTTCTAATTCTCTGTTTTTGTAGCATTTTGCGAAAAAGTTTGAAAGATCTATTCAACCCCCCTTCTAGATCGTTTTTAATTGGTATCAAAGCCAATGTTATGAATACCGTACCGGGCTCGATACCAGATTGAGCTCTGGAATGGAACTGTACTGGTATCGGTCTGTACCGGGTATCGTTTCGGGATATTTTTGATATTTTTTTAATTTATAAAATAGTCCCTAAAATTTTTAAAAATTACAAAATAGTCCATATTGATATATTATATAATTGTACTGTATACTTTACCAGTTTACTGTTTACAATTAAACTATGGTGTATTAGCAACTTTTATTTTGCTTATATAATATATGCATATTACTGATTATATTATTATATTGAATTTATGGAATTACTAGAACCAACAAAAATTGATCCTATATAAGATAGTCCTGCCACTTAGAGCCTACCCTCTGTACCTAACATGTCATTTCAAGGTAAAGTTGGCAGTCCATAAACGTGTTAGGTCCGGCACAAAGAAAGGGTGTCCTTCGGTTTCATGAGGAAATAGAAAATAAAAAAATCAACATCCCAGTAACCAACGTCCCTCCCTTGCAACCTACCCCACGCCTCATTTTACCTTTTTATCTTTTCTTCTTTCTTCCTCAAATCTCCCTCGTATCCTCCTCATAACACATACTTACATACACACCTCTATCTTTTTTCTACTTTTATTCTCTCCCCTTTTGGACATTGCTTCTCGATCTGCACTTCAATTTTTGTTTCCTATAGTTTCTCTTTTCTCCCTCTCTTTCTCTCATTCTTTTGGGTTTTGTGAGATTACAACGTAACAGCTGGTTTTATGAGTTGGAAGTGAAGTGTATATCTGTGGGAGAGGGAAATCAGTGTACAAGTGTTTGGAGGAGGACTGGAGAACTGGACGAGACGTCGACGGCGAGGAGGAGACGGCGACGGCGAGGTGAGACACGGAGAGAGACACCGGAGAAGAGAGGAGGCGTGCGGCTTCGGCGTGGGAGAGAGACACCGAAGAAGAATCCAGAAGTCGGGGGAGGGGGGGATTTTTAGACTTAAAGTTTAAATTTTTGCAAAATGGTCCCTGACCAAAATTTCTGGTTCCGGCCGGTATCAGCCGAAATTTTTGACCGGTACAATTTTTCCCGTTTAGGTACCGGATTCCAGCCGGAACGGAACGTTCAGGCCGGTACCGTCCGGTACGGAATGGTATTCAGAACACTGGTGCAGAAGCATATTGGGTTCACATATTCCTTAATCTGCAACCACTTGTTAATGTTAATATTATAATAATTATTTTATTTTTATTTAATTCCTTATTTTTATTTTTATTAATTTATTTTACTTTTAGGTGCAGAAGCATATTGGGTTCATATATTCCTTACTCTGCAACTACTTGTTGGCTTCACATCTTCAATCGTAAGCCACGTGTTGAAGTATTCCCTGAACTCCGTGATTCGACCATCTTTAACTCGAGAAACAATTGTACTCACGAAAATGAGTTTGTTGGCCCTTAAATGGAATTACCTCCATTAATAAGATTGCTTAAAAGTCTTGGAAATGCTGAGAAGAATAAGAAGAGCCCCAGAAATTTGAACAATAGTTGGAAAACTCCGATCGACGGTTACATGAAATGGATTATAGTAACCCGCATTTCCAATTCAAAGGACATGGTGATATTGGGTATCTTTCGAGACACCCAATGCAACTTCCGACGGGGAATTGGGATGCTGCTTAATTCAGACTCAATTGTGGCCATACCGATTAGAGGGATACTTGAGTGACTACACTTTGCTTGGAAGCATGGATACCACTCTGTTGAGGTGGCAACAAATGTCATCCTGGCAGTAGAGCTAATTTCTGGTAAAGGGCAATCTCAAGCATTTCTTACGCTAGCAGAGTAATACTGTGCAAATGCGCAGTAAAAATACCCAGTATATTTAATTGAATTTGAAATGGGAAATATTTTTTTAAATTACATTTGTGATATAAAGATAGCTTAATCTGTAAGCTTTTTAATTTCTCTCATAAAATTTTCTACTCTGGAAGACTACTTGTTTAAGATTGTTGTCCATCTTTATCATTTGATTAGTTTCATACATCTCGATATAGCGAAGAGCATGTGAACTATTATGTGCATTTTTATTTCGTGCATGGTATCCAATAAGTAATTCATCTAGCTCATTTTGACAATCATATATCTCTTTTATGGCATTTTCAAATATCTTCTGCGCTCGAAATAGCTAGAATCCATATCTGCCATTTAAGGAACAATTGAGAAAAAATAATTATGATCATACCCCAGTAGTGGAAGAATGCACTAGAGAATAAGCAGGGAACGTTAAAAAAATGGAGTGCAAATGTAGTCAGAATAATAAGAGGAGGAAAAAATTTAAAGGGGACAGTAAATAAAATTGGGAAAAATGTAATAAGCAGGAGATAAAGAAACGATTTTTTTCAAATTGTAAATTAAAAAAGGAAAAAAAAGGTAACGGACAAAAGAATTGCTTCCTAATATGAACAGTTGTTTTTTGTTTGTTGAAATAGAAGATGTAACTTTAACTGTTTTTATCTTTGTGGAATGGAGGATCTGATTTATTTAGGTTAAACAAGAAGAAGACAAAAGAAGAGGGTAGTTGAGAGAGGCTGAGTTTAGAGGGAGAAAATGTTTGATTGAAGTTAGAGAAGAAAAGTTTAAAAGTTTAAATATAGATGTGTTAGCGGACCGTCTGGCAGGGTAGAAATTTCGATGTGACTTATTACCAATTTGTGAATAATGGAGGCTAAAATGGATTATTGTGCTGCATTAAATAAGGGGCAGTATTCCAAGATGATAAAGTGAAACAGAAGTGACTTATTAGCAATTTCTGAATAATGGAGGCTAAAATAGATTATTGCGCAGCATTAAATAAGGGCCAGTATTCCAAGATGATAAAGTGAAACAGAAGTGATTTTGCTAGAGATACGTAAGAAAAAAGCTTATATGTGTAGAGAAGAGGAAAAGACGTGAATGTTGAGTTTTCAAGAATAAACTGTGTTGTGTTAAATGATGATTGCTACATTAAATAGGTTAAACAGAAGTGGATCTGTAAGATATCTAATCTGTAAAGTAAAGATATAGTAAGGGTAGTTTCCTGGTCTGCACATTAAATAATGAAAAGAGAAAAGCGTCAAAGGAAACAATTTGATGGATAAATTACTAATATTAAATTTTATAAACAAGTATTAAAGTAATATCATAAATAGATTAATTAAAATTTAGTATTATTGACTAATTAGGCACTAGATATTTTTCATTTTTAAAGTCCCCAACGTTCTTATCTTTTAGCTTTGACTATTTTTTAGGTGACGAGTGTCCCCTTCGTCTTCACTTCTTCTTAGTTTCCCCTACGTCTTAGTTTCCGGTTCGTCTAAGTTTTGTCACCGCGCTTTCTCTTAGTTTGACTTCCACTTCGTCTTAGTTTGACTTCTGCTTCCGTCTCACTTTTACTTTCGCTGCTTCGTCTCATTTCTTTGTTAATATTTTGCATTAAAGTTTTAAAAAATCAACATTTTTCTAAATTAAAAGTCGGCCAAATAAATGATTCCATATTTAAGGCCAAGCGGTTGAGACGGTGAGAAGAAATATCGAACGATTGAAAATCGCACCTCTCTAACTGATCTTTAAGTTGGACAATGGTTTAATCCAAGAAGGATTAGCCAATTCGTTTACTTTAAGAAGGATTACGCAATTCATAAATGAAATTTAATGCGACTCAGAAATGACACCAAGGGGACGACGGTTCGTTTCAGAGTCATTTCCTCGGATAACGATTACTCAATTTATTTTAAATTCATGTTAACTGCTTTAAATAAAAAACAAGAAGACGAGGTGCAAAGACAAAAATAAGGCGAAGCGGAGAAGCAAGAATAAGACGAAGTGGAAAGACAAAAATAAGACGAAGAGCGGAGACAAAAGTAAGAGGGAGCGGAGAAGTAAAAATAAGACAAAGCGTGAAGACAAAATTAAGACGAAGCACGGAGACAAAAGTAAGAGGAAGCGACGGTAAGAAGGTGGTTTCTTTGGATGAAACTACTTGGGAAAGAGCTGGTGTTCATGAAGCTATAATGAATTCCACTTACACCATTATTAAAGACTACGATTTGATCTTTGGGATTGCAGAGAGATGGCGTCCTGATAGTAAATCTTTCATTTTTCCTTGGGGTGAAGCTACAGTTACTATGAAGAATGTTGTTTCAGTTGAGATTTCAGAGGTAAATGTATTGTTTATTTTCTGTATTCCTGAAGTGTGCTTACCTAAAAATCAATGTGAGGTTGACACAGTTGCATGCCATCTCTCTGTTCTAAAAGACATTTTCCCTGAAGGCTTAAATCTACTTTCTCTATTCTCTGGAATCGGTAGTGCAGAAGTTGCATTTGACAGACTTATTATTAGAATGAAGAATATTGTTTAAGTTGAGATTTCAGAGGAAAATAGAGGCATAATGAGGTACCGGTGGGAGCAAACAAACCAAACAGGGAACTTGATTGACATGACTGATATACAGCAATTGAATGCTGACCGGTTGGAGGAGTTTATAAGCATGTTTGGTGGATTCGATCTGGTAGTTGGTGGGAGCCGATGCAACAATCTTATTGGTAGCAATCGAGTTCAGCGTGATGAACTTCAATTGAACGGCTTCGCATTGATTTGTAATTAGAATTTACATGCAGTTACATTTCTATATCTGTTTTCACCGTCATATTATTAATCTCTCGGGACCGCAAGATCGTGTAATTTACAAAACGCCAAATTTTTTCCCTGTAATTTTTTGATTAATAACATTATCAATAATTGAACACTAATGAGGAATTGAACAAAAATAAGAAATGTTCCTTTTTCTTCTCATAATAAAATAAACACTAATGAGGAATTGAACAAAAGAAGTTCCTTTTTAATTTAAAGTCGCCACGGTGCATTTAAATATGACAAATGTGTAAATTTTTCTTCTAAAGAGTGAAAACTGCGCACAAAGTAAGGCAAGTTAATTATATAATATTAGTAATCAATAAATGATAATAAAATAAACTCTAATGAGGAATTCAACAAAAGAAGTTCCTTTTTAATTTAAAGTCGGCAAGGTGCATTTAAGTCTAACAAATGTGTAACTTTTTTTTCCAAAGAGTGAAAACTGTGCACAAAGTAAGGCAAGTTAATTATATAATATTAGAAATTGATGAACCATTTTGGTAAGGGAGAAGAAAAGTAATACGAAGTAGCGAAAGGCAAAATGAGACGAAGCAGCGAAAGCGAAAGCGAGACAGAAGCAGAAGTCAAACTAAGAGGAAGCGGAAGTCAAAGTAAGACGAAGCAGCGGAAGGCTAAATGAGACGAAGCAGAGAAAGCGAAAGTGAGACGGAAGCGGAAGTCAAACTAAGACGAAGCGGAAGTCAAACTAAGACGAAGCGGAAGTCAAACTAAGACGAAGAGTGGAGAGAAAAGTAAGACAAAGCGAAAACTAAGATGGAGAAGAAACTAAGACGAAGGGACCTCTATTTTCACCGTCACATTATTAGTCTCTCGCGACCTCGAGACCGTGTAATTTGTAAAACACCAAACTTTTTCCCTATAATGTTTTTATTAATAATTATCATGTTTCTTTAATAATAATAAATGTTATCAATAAATCATAATAAAATAAACACTAATGAGGAATTCAACAAAAGAAGTTCCTTTTTAATTTAAAGTTGGCATGGTGCATTTAAGTCTGACAAATCTGACAAATTTTTTTTCCAAAGAGTGAAAACTGTGCAGAAAGTAGGGCAAGTTAATTATATAATATTAGAAAGTGATGAACCATTTTGGTAAGGGCGAAGAAAAGTAAGACGAAGCAGCGGAAGGCAAAATGAGACGAAGCAGCAAAAGCGAAAGTGAGACGGAAGCAGAAGTCAAACTAAGAGGAAGCGAAAGTCAAAGTAAGACGAAGCATCGGAAGGCTAAATGAGACGAAGCAGAGAAAGCGAAAGTGAGACGGAAGCAGAAGTCAAACTAAGACGAAGCGGAAGTCAAACTAAGAAGAAGCTTGGAGAGAAAAGTAAGACGAAGCGGAAACTAAGACGGAGGAGAAACTAAGATGAAGTGAAGACGTAGGGAAAACTAAGACGTGTCTTACTTTCCACTTCGTCTTAGTTTCAATTGTAACCATAATTCTCTCCATGTCACAGAACATGCAGTTACATTTCTATATCTGTTTTCACCGTCATATTATTAGTCTCTCGCGACCGCGAGACCGTGTAATTTGCAAAACACAAACTTTTCCCTGTAATGTTTTTATTAATAATTATCATGTTTCTTTAATAATAATAAATGTAATCAATAAGTCATAATAAAATAAACACTAATGAGGAATTCTTAGTCAAACTAAGACGAAGTGCCGAGAGAAAAGTAAGACGAAGTGCCGAGAGAAAAGTAAGACGGAGGAGAAACTAAGACGAAGTGAAGAGGAAGGGAAAACTAAGATGAGTCTTACTTGCCACTTCGTCTTAGTTTCCGCTTCGTTGTTTAATTTGGTTTAAAACATATGGAAATAGGTTATGTAAGCCAAAAATAATTGGAACTGAACAATTGAAAATGAAACTTCAAACCATATTTGAATAGGCAAATTAAGTTCTAAAGCGTCTGAAGTCATTGAAAACACACCACAATACGCAAGCTTTAGAAGGCAATTCTAGATGGTTGGTTAGACATTAAAAGTTCATGAGAATTTTGATTTTTTCCTATTACGTCGAGTGTCTGGAGTTGATTACGCATCTGATTGTGTCGTACATTCAATATTGCTGATTGGCTTATCAGTTTGTGACGGCGAATTGTTTTCAGCATGGTAGAATCTTTTTCAAGGCATTGTCTAACTGATGAAGAAGATTCAGAAATATGGTCTGAAAATATAAAAAATCAGAATATATCAGGCAGGTGATATAAGGTGAGATAACTGGAAAGGAAATGGTAGATACGGAAATAATAAAAGATGATGTTAAAGATGGAATAAAAATGAAGGAGGAATAAAAAACACCTGAGATTGTCAGAGGTGTAATTTCACCATTGTTGTATTGATCATCAGTTGAAGGTTGGTCTTTTTTTACTGGTGAAAGTGAAGGCTCCTCTAGTTCATGAGCATCAATTTTCTGGTAGTAAACAACAGTAAATTGCTGCG
>JANZLH020401806.1:0-10449 GCA_026770325.2 Erythroxylum fimbriatum
AGTATTTAATTGGAAATCAATGCTGGTTTGGTGCAGGAAGTAATATCATCATAACGAGTAGAGATAAACAAGTATTCGAAGGAATCACTGACAATGTATACGAAGTTGAAGCATTATCTGACACTGAATCTCATCAACTTTTCGTGAGGAATGCCTTCAAGGAAAGGCAACCTTCACAAGATCATATCCCGTTGATAGGTTCGTTTGTTAATTATGCCACAGGTAACCCTTTAGCTATCAAAGTTTTGGGCTCCTTTGTTTGTGGAAAAGGGGTGGAGCTATGGAAAGGAGCATTGATTAAATTATCAAATTGCTCTAACGAGAAGATCCATAATGTGCTGAAACTTAGTTATGATGGATTAGATAGAGAAGAGAGGGCTATCTTTCTTCATATTGCGTGTTTCTTTAAAGGTCAAAATATAAACGAGGCAGAAAGAGTATTTATAAGTTGTGGACTCTCAGCAAATATCGGAATAAGCCGTCTTGTTGACAAGTCTCTGGTGACTATTTCTGAATGTGATGAATTAGATATGCATGATCTGTTACAAGAAATGGGTAGAGAAATTGTTCGTCAAGAATCGAATGATCCTAGACGCCGTAGCAGATTATGGGATGCTGAAGAAATACGACGTGTGTTTGAAGAAAATGAAGTAAGATTTAAATCATAAAATTATATAGATAAAATATTATGAATTAATTCTTTATATATATTCATTTCTTTTTGATCATTATTGTTAGGGAACTGAAGCAATTGAAATTGAAAGTATAATTCTCAACACGTCTCAAATTAGAGACATAGTATTAGATCCGAATGTTTTCAAGAGAATGCCCAATCTAAAATTCTTAAGGTTTTATACTTCTTGGGATGAAAGAAGTAAACTGCATCTCACTAGGGGTCTCCATTTTCTACCTAGTGGGTTAAGATATCTTTATTGGGATAAATACCCACTGGAGTCTTTGCCGACTGATTTTGATGCGAAGGAACTTATTGTGCTTCATCTTCCTCGGAGTAATATTAAGCAGATATTGAAAGAAGTGAAGGTACGTACATATTATCTTTATATGCTTAATGGTTTTCTATTTGAAAGAAAGACTGTAATGTGGATACACAACTATCTTCTACTACTTACGCAGGGTGCAGGCAAGCTAAAAGCGGTTGTACAATCCCTAAGTGAGTCTCCTATCATATCTCGTGTCATAAATATTGCATCTAGTATATTGCCTTCTCACATTGGCAATATCAAGGTTCCTTCATCTTCTTGCCAGTTCTTCAACAAGATTACAAGGCTAGACATGAGATATTGCCAGAATCTGAAGAGTTTTCCAAATAATGTCGATTTTCCAAGCCTTGAAATTCTTGATGTCAGGAGATGTTCAAATTTGAAGATATTTCCAGAAATTTCAGCAAACTTAAGAAAATTAAATGTGAGCTATACAGCCATAAAGGAATTACATTCATCTTCAATTGAAGGCCTCAGCAGACTGCAAAAGTTGAATATGAGTTATTGTGAAAGGCTTGAAAGTCTTCCAAGTAACATTTGCAAGTTACAAGCTCTTAAGAAACTTAGTCTAAATTCTTGCTCAAGCTTAAAGAAATTTCCCGAGATCTTGGAGCCCATGGACAATCTAAGGACAGTTAATTTATCATCTTCAGCCATAGAAGCAATACCAACCTCCATAGACAATATGAAACGGTTGGATTGCTTATTTTTGAGAAGTTGTCTCAATCTTGCTTGTTTTTCGGAAAGCTTTGGTGATCTCACGAGAAGACTTTATGACTTTGAGTTCAGTACTGAGTGTAAGCAGCGATATCTGCAAAACAACACAGTTGGTTCCCAAATTGAACCCGCTAAATGGTTAAAACGGTTGAAGCCGCACAACCTTTTGGATTTAGATGATTCAGAATCTCTCTCTCTCCGTATCTTCCGTCGTCAATCTTCGGCCTATCCAGAATGCTTTTATGTAGAAGTAGGAATAGTGAGAAAGTGGCCTAAAAGAATAGTGAGAGATTGGTTTACAGCATCACGAGTTTCTGCTTGCGTAGATTATTTGATAGACTTACCATCTCAACCGTGCTTAAGATCCTTTTCGTTCATTTCTCCGTATTATATTCTGGATCTATCGCAGCTTTCCCTATCGGAGCTTTCCTTATGCAAATTACCAAAGCACCTTGGTTCCCTTGACTATTTGAGCGAGCTTGACTTGAGATCAAGTAGTTTTGGGAAGATTCCTGCCAGTATCAAACAACTTTCTCTGTTGGAGTGTCTCCTATTAGATAATTGTCGATGGCTTCGATCTTTACCACAACTTCCCACCAGTCTATGTCAATTAAGTGCTACTCATTGCACACGTCTCCTGACATTATTGGCCTTTAAACAACCAATGTTTAAAGGTGGCCAGAATCGCCAGATTATGTTCAACTTCAATGACTGCTTGATGTTGGAAGAAAAGGAATGTGAGGCTATGGCGTATAAGATGTTGAGAAATGGGCCAAAGGTATGCAATATTTCTCTTTGGATAGTTTACACATTTTTTCTTCCAAGTAATAATGTTAAAATTTGCATCACATTTATACATCTCTTGTTTTTGTGGTTCAAACGCAGGATGTTTATTTTAGTTATCCGGGAAGTAGAATTACAAAGTGGTTCAGGCATCAAACTACAGGAGATTTCATTAGAATAAAGCTTCCTTCAAATTGGTTCTTTAATCGCAGATTCTTCGGATTCGCATTTTGCGTTGTTTCTAACTCTCCTCTTGATCCTATGATTAATAACTATGTTGAATTTGAAGGCTACTTTGAAGATAACTACAATCCTACCATTCGGTTTGCATATCAAACCAATTTTAATCTTATCCAACCATACGATCTTCTAAATCAACAGCACGTGTCAGTTTGGTGCTTGCCTGACTTTAATATTTGGATATCTGAAAGACGGCATTTATTCGGTCATTATTGCATGGCCTCATTTAAGTTCTTTATTCGGGGTCAAGGTAAAATTAAAAAATGTGGGATAACTCCACTGTATATGCAAGATGATGAAGGTGAAGATGAATACGATGACGATGAAAATGCCTATTGGATGCTACAATCAGCGTTCCTAGCGGAGATGTCAACAAATGAAGATGACGAGGAAGATATGAATTCAGGAGATGCTGATGGAGATGCTGATGAGGTATGCTCTTTAAGGTTAGGCTCCCAGTTCATATCTCAGCCTTTAAGAACCCCGAGACAAGACCTAGGACAGATCGATCTAGAACAGACGGAGATGTTCCATGAATTAACCGAAAAGAGGAAGGCAACAGTTAAGGCCGGAAGCAAAATAAAAAGAGAGGCAAAATTAACTGAAAAGAGGAAGGGAAAGAGGAAGGCAATAGTTGAGGCTGGAAGCAAAATCAAAAGAAAGAGAGAGGCATCGGCTTAGCTTAGGCAAGAGTGAAGCTTGATGGTTGGGTTTTATTAAAATGTCGACATTTGAGCATAGGAACAGTATAGGAACGTCGATCATGAAGTAGCTGATCTGATGCGCGAAAGATGACGAGGATAAACTCTCCGGTCAGGGGATAGAGCAGCCATATCCTTAAAAAGGTGGGATTTGCTCAAGCATACATTTTCTTTTTCTTAATTCTACAATTTCCAGTTTACCCTTTATGCCTGTTGTGAGTTTCTTTTAGCAAATTACGTGGATTTTGACACTCATTTGATTTCATAGTTTTGTATACAGTGGAACGCCGAGCAGGGTTGCCTCTGCAATCAACGATGTCTTCCTCGAGTGTAGCAGAAATTTCGGTGGAATCGATAGATTATGCTTCCGACAAACTGAGTTGGCTTCTATTCAAAACATTGAACTTCTTATTCCTAGATGTTGATTTAGTTTCTGCCTTTACTATAACAAAATGTCTTTATTACTATGTAAGATTTTCATCAAATGTACGCATTTCTATTTTATTTTATCCTATTAATTTTAATATAATTTTTATTATAAAGTTCACATTTTAGACTAAATAATATTTCTCTTTTATATTTTTTTAAAAAATAAAAAATAAAAAATATGCAAGTTGAATTAGATTTAAGTTTTTTATTAACAAAAGAATATTGAAATTTACACTGAATAAAATTTTAAAATATTAATAACTTGTTAATTGCATATTGTCAAAGTTAAAAAACTAAATTGGACTTACTTTGTTAATTTATGAAAATCAAATATATTATTTTTGTCTTAACTGGATTAAGCTTGACGGAGTTTATTTAAAATTAGATCCATAACTTTTTAAAAGTTTTAAGTTCTTGTCCAAATCATTAATAAATATAAACTTAGACATTATTTTAAATTTAACTTAACCTTACAAGTTTATATTTTAAAATTTTATATAATTTAGTAATTATTTATTGAAATAATTGTATTTAAATAAAAATATCACGTCTTACGTAAAGTACTAATCACAATTTATAAAAAATTAATTTGATAAACAATAATCTTGATAAATTTTAAATTATATAAATATTAGACAATAAATTTAAAATAAATTAATTATATATTATATTTTTTATTTTTATCTTAATAAACATGACTCTTCAAATTTTTAAAACCTAATTCATATGCCCAATCTTAAATTTTTTAATTTTTAGTTTATAAATTTAAGTTATCGAGTCAATGAATTGAATTCATCAGTGTGTTTTTTAAATTAAAAGAATCTTAAATTTTCTTATATATTTATAAATAAAAAGCATGCAAGTTAAATTAATTTTTTCTTATAAAAAGACTTGTAACTATTGTCTCGTGCATACTCTGAATAAATATTTGAAAATAATAATAACTTAGTAAATAGCATATTCTCAAAAATTATAAAACTCTTATTGGATTAAGTTTTCCTAATTAGCAATAAAAATGTTGGGTATATTTCCGGATTAACGCAATAGTCTGCAAATTATGTCAACTGGGTACTCCATTCTAGGCAAGCCTTGTATGACGAGCTCGATCGAGAGAGCGTAAATAGAAAAATTCGAACACAAGATCTTTTAACCTCATATTTCTCACTCCACCGACTCGAATAACCTCCTATAGCTATAAAAATGTAATTATTATTGTTTAAATATAAACTTAACAAATTTCAAAAAACAATGTTAACTTGCAAATTCCTTATCCCAAGAAACATAAATCCTGGCTCCAAAAACACATATTCAAATCTCAATTCCTCATCTTTTAGACCCAAACTTAAAAGAACCTGCACACCACTTAGACCGCCTCCCAAGACCCACTTAGACTAAGCTGGCTCCTTCAGTTCTTCAGAAGAAGAGGAGAATTAACACAAAATCCTTACACAGTAAAGTAAGTTCTAAATTTATTTCGATTTCATTTCTAAGTTAAATTCATGTGGTTTATGTAATCAAAGTCAAAGTATGTATTATAAAAGTCAATGATCATACAAAATGGGTCCCATTTTCCAGATCCATTTCAGAATCACAGCAATCAATCTAAAGAGTATATGAATCCATAATCAAATACTAACCCATGATTAATTCACATCCATGCGCTCAACCTGCCAAATACTGAATGTAGATTTAGATTTAAAATAGGCTAAAAAGTTTTACAGGCTTTAACTAAGGCTTACATTTTCTATGGTAATTAAACAGCCGTGCCTAGCAGAAAAGGATGCCTCAGTCCCTGAGTTGCTTATAAGAATTGGATCCAATACAAAGTGCACGAAAAGCTTCTTTTTTCTCAGCAAAGACTGCATCAATCAAGGTAAGACCACAGAGACATGTAAAGCATAGACCGTCAGAATTGCTTACAGTGTAGTGCCACCTCAATTTAAAGTTCTTACAAGTTACAACAACTAGTGGTCATAATTACATCGAGAAAGAAAAAAGCAAGACCAATGTAAACATCAGAAGTAAATAACCTCCTGAAGAATTATCGAAAGGCACTCATTGATAAGTACAAGTTCAAACACAGAAAAGAAATCACACAGAAAGAGGAATATATATGTGGAGCTTCATCACAGGTTTTATGGGTAGCCCAGTCGTTAACTTGCATTAGAGCAAGAATTTAAGGAAGGAATACCAAGCGAATTAACAGCCCCAAGTTCTACATCCTACCTTATCCACTTGCCAATGGCAAGTTCTTAATCAACAGACCTAAGAGATGCCCACATACAGTCAGCTCTCCGCGTCCAAAATTATCACCATCCAATATCCACACGCCTAAAATTAACACGTAAAGAAAGACAATCATAAATTTCAATAATTAACGACGAGCAGAATAGAAAGAATCTTCTGAACTTTGTGCAAAACACAAAACAAGTACCTCCTCTAACAGAGCCAAGTATCTGGCTTCGTATAAATGCAGCGACTTACTCTCCCATGGAATTAGAACCTGAAATTATGACCCAGAACAGAAAACCAACATTGATAACAAACAAAACTTAATACATTGAAGCAACAAAGATGAGAAAGAAAAGAACCTCGTTGGTGTTAAAAGGGAGAAGAGGGAGCTCAAGCGAAGTGGCGTTTGGAACAAAACGGCGTCGGCCTCCGTTAAGCTTTCCAACATTATTGGCTCCCGTGAAGCGGAAAGCATGGAGAAGTGGGTTTGGACAATGAGTTAGAGTAGTAGTGATGCTGGAGAGATGAAGGATTGGCGCGCAAATCATTGAAACAACAAAGTGGACAAGTGAAACTGGTCTGTCTTTCTCGTTCGGTCGTTCCAATGGTGAGTGCTTTGTTTTCCACTCGTATCCTTTTCTGCGGTTGTTACTGTTTTTTAAAAGTTAGATTGCAAATGGGCCCCAACCCGACCCGGATTGACCGAGCTTCAGATCCAACCTTTACCAGAAAATTGGGCTCTGGTTCAGTCCCCGTCTAGTCCTAACAACTTTTTCGTAAAATTACTTCCTCCAACCATTGTCGAATGAAAGAACTTCGTCACCCAACTCTAATATCAATTGTGACAAGAACGCTTGCTGTAGTAAAATTAGATAAAATAGCCAAAGTCCTCGTGTAGAAGTTAACCTTATGTCAGCTCATTGTTATCCTAACTTTCTCTACCAACTTCACCAAAATAATATTGAATTTTTCACTTTAAGTCATTAATTCCATTTTTGTGTATAAAAAATGCATTCGAAAGATATCAAGTATTCTTATTTTATAAAATAATAATTTCACTTTCTTTACTCATTACTGACATATTTTTGTCATATATTATCACGTCATTAGCTATTGAAAATAAATACCTCGATGAGTATTTAATTTAGTCGTCTTGATTCTGTATATATACATATCTTCATCAAAATGAATTGTCTTACTGCAATTTCAAGCTTAGTAAGATTTAGTTGCACATTTCGTTTTTAATCTTACATTTGAATTTCATCTCTTGTTGAATATTTTTGTTAATGTTAACTAATGTATATTAACACTCACCTACTCTCAAGTTTTTATAGGTATTGACCCTATTTGGCAAACAGCGGATTGCATTAGTTGTTAGCTTATTCTATCAGCGGTTAACTGATAGCTGATTATATCAACTGATTTGACAAACAAATGGTATCAGCTGTTTATTAAAAATATTTAGTAAAATTAACTATTTAGTATTAGCTATTAATGTGTAAAATGACTTATGAGGGTATAATTTAAAAAAATTATAAGGACATGAATATTATATTTCTTAGCATTTCGTTGAATATTCGTATAAGAATTTATATATTTAATATTGCAAAAATTAAGTTTATAACTTTAATAAAAAATCATAATAATAATGATGATGATGATGATGATGATGATGATAGCCTAACGTTAAATTCTCTATTAATATGAATGATGCATCGAATTACAGCATCTGTTTTTTAGCTATTCACTAAAAGTTAGTTTTTTGACTATCTTAAAAAGCTATCGATGTGTTTGGTGAATAACTTATTGGTTAGCTTATTTAATCCCTAATAAGTTGATTTTTTAAAAGCTCCATAAGAAGAGCTTTTTGGAGGAGCTTTTTTTGGATGATCACCCAAAATTTAGGCAAAAAATCAATTATACCCTCTTTTTTATAATTTTTTAATTATGATATATATTGTATTTGTTCATACTATAATTATAGATATTTTTAATTTATTTAATAACAAAATTCATACATATTATATAAAAATACTAATATAATGTAGCTTGCTACATCATTCATATTAATAGAGAATTCAATGTTAGATTAGTATTATTATTATTATGTTTTTTATTAAAGTTATAAATTTAATTTTTGTAAAATTAAATATCTAAAATCTAATCTTATAAGAATATTCAATGAAATACTAAAAAATATAATATTCATACCCTTATAATTTTTTTAAAATCATGCCTTTATAAGTCATCTTACACATTAAAAAATAATACTAAACAGCTAATTTTACTAAAAATCTTTAATAAACAACTAATATTATCCACTGGTCAAATCAACTGATATAATCATCTATTAGCTAATCTCTGATAGAATTAGCTAACAGATAATACAATCCGCTATTTGTCAAACATGACATTTTTTATATAATATATATGAATTTTATTATTTTATAAATTAAAATATCTATAATTATAATATGATACAGATACGATATATAGTAGTGATATACTAAAAATATTAATTTAATATGACTTTTTATATTCAAAAACTTAATAATAATTACGGTACTTTTAAATGTAAACTAATACTATAAAATTAAATAAATATTAAAAGTTTAATTAACTCATTTATTGTATTCTTCCAAACTTAAGTACAATAACTTTGAACCTATCCGGAACAAAATTAGAGAGTAAAGTAGAGAGTAATAATGTCATTAGATAAACAGCTAACTCCAAAAGTTTCTCTTATGAAGTTTTTAAAAATCAGTTTATTGAAAATAGAAAGTTTCTCTTATGAAGTTTTTAAAAATCAGTTTATTGAAAATAGATAAACTAACGAATAAATCATTCATTAAATATATCGATAACTTTTTAAAACAATTTAAAAACTAACTTTTAGTTTCAGTCGATTAAAAAAAAGTAATTAGTTGTTTGCTAAATACCTCCGTAATCTACTTTGGAGGTGTTTTGCTTACAAATTTCTGCTCTATTTCGTCGTAAATATATCGGCTATATTTCAACTCAAATGCACTAAAAGTCATCAATACTTATATTCCGCAATTTCAATTTAAAGATCTAACATGTGGCCATCACATATTCACATCACCTTTTATTTCTTTCGGAAAAACATAAGAGTGGAATTTAAGTCTATCCATCTCCAAAATGAAGAAAATAATTGTAGCTTTATGAAAAAGGCACAAGGCAAGTGGGATCTACAGATATTTACCGACTAGTACAAGAAAAGAATGCATAGGATGCTTTGGACACTTTTCCACCATGGATTCACCATTTTCAAAGTTCTGCGTCAAATCATCACAATTTTTTCAATGACGCCCTATTTTCTACCTAGTAATTGATTCATGTACTACGCTTAGAGGTGAATGAATTTCGGATAATTAGTCTTGAGATTCTTATTGATGAAGCCAAAAGTCAAGACCATGAGAAAGAAAGACCGTGAAGCTGTCGTAAAGCAAGCAAGCGTTTCAAGATTTATAGCCACTCATCTACGGCATAAGATCCTCGTCTGATTACGGAATTGATCAAGTACAGATGGCCACCATCGAACTGGAGAAGATTACGGGAGGAGGAGTGTTGTTGACCTTTCCAGCGTCGACATCTTCTTCTCCTCAGAAGGAACTTCCTCAGAGACTAAAACAGCGTTTGGTCGTGCAACCTAAGACTCCTCTTTCTGATGAATATGTACATAATAAGCTCAAAGAGGCCGATCTCCGGCGACAGGTCTCTACGTCTTGTTTTCCTTTAATTTTTATGTTTTTTGATGAAGATTAGCTGAAATGGAAAGCGATCTCTTTTTTTTGTACAGAAATTTTATGAGTTGCTGGTAAGTAAGGCAAAACCGAAGGTCAAGAAAGCCTCGAATGCTTGCTTAAAGCAGGATAATCTCGCTCAGCGGCTCCAAGCCAAACTCATTGCTGCTGAGCAGAAAAGGTGAGATGCCACTTTAAATGTTTGGTTTGGTGAACTCTGAGAGTGGTACTTGCTAAAGTTCTCTGTTTTTGACAACAATTTTTTACTAAATAAATATAATTTCTTCTTCAATTATTTTATTACTTGCTGTGTAGTATAAGAAGACTACATGACTACACCCAACATGTCAGATTGTGTGGATTTTTGGCTTAATGTCATATCAGTGAAAAATTTTCTAATTAATGACCAATTAAGCAGGATAAAGATTCTTGGCGATGCTCAAATGCGCCTTTCAAATCAGAACGAACTGCGGCAAGCATGCAAACATGGAAGGGTGTTGCAAGTTGAGAAGCAACGTGAGGAGCTTGGGATGAAGGTCATATATCGGATTCAGCAAGCAGAGACTAACAGAATGATTCTCC
>JANZLH020401838.1:0-10445 GCA_026770325.2 Erythroxylum fimbriatum
ACAATGAGAAGAGGAGAGAGGCGGCGACGGTGAGGTGAGACAATGAGAGGAGAAAAAGCTTAAGAGAGAAGAGTGGACTCGCGAAGAAGAAGAAGAAGTCGGGTTTGAGGAGAAAAATTAGGAATTTAGGGTTAGTTTTCTTTAAATTACAAACAAGTCCCTAAAGTTTCTGATTTTTTACGGTATTGTCCGGTACCTGGCGGTACTGGCCGGAAACCACCGGTACCGGCCGGTACCATGGTGGTCGATTCCGTTTCAGATTCCGATCGGTATGGTACGTTCTGGCCGGAACCATCCGGAACGGAACGAAATTCACGTCATTGAAGATACCTCCTTGTCAAAAAAAACAATTCTTCACAAACTAAGATTGTTATTTAACAAGTCACATTATTGCTATTCATTTTATATTGGAAATTTATAAACGAATCATCTTATACCTCGATAAAGTTCGATCTAGTCCAAAATCAAGTCTTTCGATTTTATAATTTAAATTTTTATACAAAACTACATCATTTAAAAATAAATTTTATTAAACCCGATTCGAGTTAAACTTAGACTTAAACATGAAGTATTTAGTTTCAATCAAACTTTAATTAAACTTGGACTTTGAGGTTAAGATTTTGACTTGACGCAATTTTGACTCATTTGGTTGTACTGTGGTATTCTTCTTGCTTTGTTGTTTAATAAGAACAAAGAATATCACAAGGTCTTAGCATTTAAAGGTCAATTATTTGGTTATAAAGATGTTGATACAAAAGGTGACATTAAGGTTTAAAGCAATTAAAAACTGAGGAACTATAAGTCGATCCTTTAGCTAAAGGACTTCGCTCATTTGTGTTTGTTACATAAGTATATAGTATGGGTGTTTTGACGTCTTTAGACACTGTTAGTTAACGAATCATTATGTTTGCTCCATGTACATTTGTACATTTTGATGTATTATGACAGTATGATGGTTTATCGATATAGATGAACATCATTTACCTTCAATAATAAATGTTATCATACATTGTTATAATACGTATAAAAGTCTTAAGATTTGTTTCGATCTTAAGCATTTAAAGGTCATTAGGCATATATACAGATTGACCTTGTGCCTATGTCAGTTGGATACATACAATTCTAGTACGAGTATCCATGAATTTGACATGACATAGGGGGATATAAGTTTTTAAACCCATAAAGATGTTCTCTAATGCAATTTAGCATTCAGTTAGAGAATATAAAGGTTTTCTTTAATACAATTTAACATTTGGCGGGAGGAAATAAGTTTTCTATAATGTTGTTTAGCATTAGGTGAGAGAAGACAAGATTTCTCTAATGCAGTTTAGCATATACGGTTTAGCATAAAGTTGGAGAAATCGAGACCTATAAACAAAGATGGTATAATTTAGATCATAAAGGTATCATCCTAGTTTGCTACACTCAATTTTTCCATTCATGTTAGTGAAGTATTAGATATAGTAATTGTATTAGATCTGTGTCGCACATGACACATGCATTTAATACTTTCCGATATCGAAAGTTTTACAGGACATAATGATGGACTTTCATTATCTTTGGATCAGATATTTTGTTTTTAAACTTAGTCGACTAATTCAGTAGCTTAGCTTAACCGAGTTTTTAAACTATGGTCAAAACTGCAATTAATGCTTGTCCAAAGGGGATAATGTTGGATAATTTTATCATTTCACAAAAAGTTGGACAACTATTAACTGCATTTTTTGGTTTTCAATAAATTACCGATTAAGTTATGTAGTTTAATACAGATAAAGATAATAAAGTGACTCAATAAATGATCTAAATCAATGAGTCGAAGTCCGGAAAGAAAATGGATCCCAATAAATGTGGGTTGGACCCATATCGACCTTGTAATAAGAAAGTCAGATATGGAAGCTATATAAAGGTTAAGGTCTCCTGCAATTGTTCATATCAATCGTAAGCATAAGGAATCTTTGATTCATTAAGAAAGCTTACGTATTGAGAAAATTGTAGAAATACCTAAACCTCATGTCGAGAAACACTTTCTGTAAAGGTCCTGAGAGATTCATGAGTATTTGGAGCTCGGAATCGTTATCAAAATCAGAGATGGAACTGAAATTAAGTATTCCGCATTATCTTCATTTTTAATCCTTTCATGTTTGATCCTAAATACATAATAAGGTCTGTACTACGTATTACACAGACCTCACCCATTTGCCATCTCTAGATTTGAACACTTCTAATCGAATCGAATCAAGCTCACTCGTAATAACATGGTATTAAACATTCATATTATTCATATTCGATCACTTGATTGATACATAAGTAAGTTAAACACCTTATAAAACTTACTTTGATAATTTATCTACTAATAACATTAAGAAGCTGAATGCATATCATTTGATACAGCTGGTAATGACTGTCTAACACAACCAGCCATAACTGAGTTCACGATTGGTTTAACCTTCTCTGCAATCTTTATGATTCCCAAGAAGATGATCCGATAGAACACCACCATTCCCAACAGAACAGCTAGATCGATCCATTTGGAATAACCCATCTCTACTTGCCAGATGTTTCTCAGAATTTCTTCACCGGTAATTCTCGGTGACCCTCCTGCTTGATTGTTGGGGAATGTTAATCCTTGGAACTCGTTTTTGTAAAACCCTTGATTCGCGTACTTGTGGAATGCGATGTAGTACATAGGGTATTTCCAAACTGGTTTAGGAAGATCATCGGGCAAGCGAAAGAAGCCTCCGTTGAGCATCATCACACCTTGAATTCCGGCGCCGGTTATGATTCCCATCAGGAAATCTGGCACGATACTTGCAACAATCATCATCAGACTCTCCACCAGGATCATGCACACGAAGAGTAATAGTGTGAAGTAAATGAAGTGTTCGAGGGTCCTTTGAAGACCGACCAGGAAGTAAGCTATTGCTCCGGGAACTAGAGAGATTAGAAGAAGGTAAGGAATGGAAGATAATGTGTTTCCAATGACAAATGCGCCGACTCCATAGTGTCCGTTTAACCTTTCTCGTTCAAATATCTGTTGGATAGAAGAAGAGAACCAGGTGCTTTTTACTAAATTTTTTCTTTTACAAATCATATTTTTATTACATATTCCATGGTTATAATGATACACAACGAACCTTCATGTCCTCTACAAAAGAAGGGAAGCCACCAATTGCCATGAAGGTCAGGAAAGCTGCAACAAACATCAACATTGATCCTCTGGCCTGCATTAACGGCCGAATCTTCAGAACTTCACCTGATACGTGGTTAAACACTCATCTTGTAACAGTTGCAATATGTATGGATCGAGTTTCATACCTGAATCGAGCCAAAACTGGAGCCAATATCATAGAATATAGTTCCTACACATAAACACAGTGCAATATAGATTGCAAGGCGAAGCCAGTAATAGCCCAGGTCTCGATACATGTTCACGAAGGATCTTTTGGTAAGGACAATGCAGTGGGTGACGAATCCTGCTTGGCCTCCTTTCTTCTCCATATCATTACCTTCCTACAAGACCAAGCAACATTGATGTTCAGTTTAGTTTCAGGTGCAGCTTCAGGTTCTGGTGATCTTGAACTGTTATACCTGACTTAGATAAACTACTTGCTCCTGAACTTCCCTGGAAATCTCTGAAGACTTGTATGATTTGACCAGATGATTAATGTTTTCTTCTGTGCTTGCAGAACCATCAAGCCCTTGTTCCTGAACCATGAGGACGAAAAGAAGGATCAGTATTCCCAATTACAAGAGACTAAGAGATCGAACTTTTGCGCTTCATTGGAGTTCACTCACCGTATCAAAATCCTTGTTTATGGTTCTGAGGTAGTGATCAGATGGGTTTGTGAGATTAGGGCAGGGAAATCCATTTGAAGAGAAGAACTGTAGGAAATACAAAGATAAAATAAAATCAAAAGGCAGTAATCCAAAAAATTACAAAAATTTTAATTGACGCTTTTGCGTTTTAGGGATCACACTATACCTCTTCCACTGCAGAAACAGGACCAAAGAACACAGTCCTACCAGAAGAGAGAAGGCAGAGATTGTTGAAGAGCTGGAAGACTTCACTGCTAGGTTGATGAATAGATGCAATTACAGTCCTTCCATGTTGGTGAGCGAGCTTGACAATGCGGTTCATGACATGGTAAGAAGCTGCACTGTCGAGTCCACTGGTGGGCTCGTCGAGGAAAAGAAGCTTTGGACGTGTCAAGATTTCAATGCAAATGCTAACTCTCCTCTTCTGACCGCCGCTCAGACCTCTTACGCTCCACCCTCCGATCCTAGTGTCGACGGAGTCCTGCAACCCCATCTCCAATATTGTGTTGTCTGCTCTTTCTTTCTTCTCAGATGTGGACATGGTGTCCGGTAGCTGAAGCTGAGCTGAGTAGTATACTGCTTCCCTTACTGTTAAGGTTGTCATCAAAGTATCATCTTGCGTTACATAGGCCTGTCACCATCAGACAAAGATTAAAAAATCAATATATCTAAGAGACTAAGAATTTGGGGACTTTAAGAGATGATTGGATTAATCAGTCAAATTATACCGAAGTTCCAAAAGCCAGTGCCGCCTTGCGACCGTTGACGAGGATCTTCCCCTTTTGCCGCTCACTGGATCTTAATCTACCTGGATGTGAAATTGTTATTTACTACAAAACCCTCAATAAGCGTTAAATTGATATGAAATTTTTATTTACTACAAATCTCATGAGTGTCAGTTAGCCTCTAGGGTGTCGATTAAGCCCAAATTTACATATGGCATTTGAGTCTGGGTCGGCCCGACAAGATCCAGTCCATCCACCCCAGGATGAACTAGATCCAGTCCATCCACCCCAAGATGAACTGGCCAAGCTCGCGTTAATAGGCCTGAGGCCTAATTTATTCAAAAAATTAGGTCTCGAATCAGACAAGGGCATAGGTTCGAGATGCCCCAACCCAAATTACTTGGACCTTATCCAGCCTAAGCCCTAAGGTCCGACAATAATAAGATAAAATATATTATTTCTTTTTTAATTTTAAATATAAGAAATTAAATTGACCACGGTAAGTTGGGATGGGACTCGAGTTTGTTAGGCTATGGTCAGTCAAGCCCCTCCTAACTTGACTCGTTGTCATCCCTAACTCAGATTGAATTTGGTTTAACAAAGTTACTCGGGTTCTAAATATCTAACTCTAATCTGACCTAAAGTTTAAATTATTAAAATTTCTATTCTTAAGAAACAGTGAAAAATTGTTAAGTATAAAGATCAAACAAATAGTTCTTTTATTAAAATATAATAAATAAATTTATAAAAATACCCCACATGTCACGTGCTTAAATTTTGTATTTAATACTTTGGTTGGTTATCTGCCTACCATTATTAAAAAAATATAGAGTTTAAGTAAATGTAATTTTAAAAAGTTTAGAGACTGTATAATGCTCAAATCCTCTGTCTACAAAATAATGTTTCAATACCTAAAACCACCGTGTTTGTCGGTAGACAGAGATAAGTTGTTCTCGTACACATTTATTATGGGACCTTTTATAATAATATTATATCATATATCTTAAATAATTATATTCCTTTTCTTTTCTTCAAATTAAAATATAGTATTCTTTATTTCATTTACATGTTAAATAATGAATTATGACATATAGAATATATATGTATATAAGTAAAACTGAGGAGCAAGACTGCAAGAGTAGGCCATGCGCATGGTATTGGTACGTACCTGCCAACGCGTTGAGAAGTGTGGACTTGCCGGAGCCTGAAGGACCCATTATAGCCAAAACCTGCCCTGACTGAGCAAACCCCGTCAGCCCTTGCAAGATTGGCCGGTGATCACTTTTCCGATCAGCTACAATAACCCACAGATCCTGCCATGTCAAACAGATGCCATCTTTGTTATTATTATTGTAGTTGGGTTCTCCCTTTAAAACATCGTCATCTTCCCGTCGAGCGGACTGCTCCATCTCTATCGTCACCGACGGTGCTTTGCTTAGATTACTCGCTGAACGTGAAAGTTCAGAACTGGTACTACGGCCAAAGCTGTTAATATTGAAGGGAAATTTAGTGTTAATGGCAGAAGGATAGTGATCATGGTCATCCTCTGAAGCTATTGTTTTGGTGATTGAACTTGGTGTCCATCTGGGTACGTGATGAGCACCAGCACTACTATGAGTAGTGTCCATTGCAGGGACTCGAGAGTTTCTTAGGGGGTTTTGGCTTGTAAGTTCGACGATGAAGAAGAGATATATAACGTGTAGGGATTAAGCACGTGGAAGGAGATGGTCCTCGGGGGTATGACTTGGTCTTGCCCATCTTTGTCACCTTCCATGCATTAACCTTAAGCTGTCGCCCGAATAACAATGGGCAGCTGGCGGCTCCAGATAAATATAAACCATAATAATGGCAATTCTCAAATATGGACACGTGGTGAGAACGCTTAATAGAGCACAGTGTTATCTTATGTCTAACAGATAAAGGTTATTTCTGATAAACACGTAAAAAATAGAGAAAAGAAACCTATAAATATTTTTTCCATTTCTTAATGTACACATATTGAAATATAAAATTTTTTTTTTTTGGATTCGAGGAAAACTCCATAGATGGGCACTACCCCACAGGCGGGTCAAGCGGGCATACCTCATCATTGAGGGCCCAACTAATTCTCCACTTACAGATAAAAACTTTGCTACCCAGGCTCTTACAAGAAGGGCTAGCATGGAATCGAACCTAAAACTTAACCGAAGCCAAGTCCCGCTCTCAACTATCGAGCCACACCCCTCGGAGGCTGAAATACAAATATAACAATAACTAAAAATCAAATAATAAAAAAATAAAAAAGCAAATATGAATAAATTTAATTTGAATTTATATTTAAAAGATTAATAATAATTAATTGAAAATGATATAATTTTAGAAAAGATAATTTAAAATTGTGCAAGCAACTTTCAAGTTAAATTCAATAAATTTTAATTAAATTTTAATTCATTAATTTCAATGTTGATTTTTAATGGTAATAAACTAAAAACATAAATATCAATTTAATTATACTTAAAAATTTCTCATGTTAAGATTATGAACAGAAATAACTTAATTTGATTATTTAAATTTTGTAAATATAAAGATAAATTAAAATTATTGTTTAATTTTTAATTATTTAAATAATTTATAAATTATTGTTATATATTTAAATATAAAAATAATCGCGGTTTCCACCAATTGTTGGAAGAAAAAGTTGGAGTCCTCGGAGAAGCCGCCTCTCTTTTTGTAGAATGTATTGTTTAAAGTCCAAGAAGGTGTCTACTCGTATTAAAAGCTCACATTAATGTCTTATATCTCGTAAGTTAGCATGTATTATTGACAAAATAGATTACGTAAAGATACCTTAGTTACGTACCTCGGATTGAACGTAAAAGGGTAAGAAATAAAGAAATACGTAAATACCTAATTTCGGTTTCCGTAACTTCAAACAAACTTTCTAAAGTCAAAACGAACGCGAATTTATCGTCGCCTTCACAGGAACTTCTCTTCGGGACACAGGTAAGGTTTTTCCACAGTTTTCTTAAAATGTAAAATCTCTTAATAGGTTAGAGAATCCTTATGTTTACGATTAATTATATGAGTAATTGCAGGAGACCTTAACCTTTATATGTACCTTCCATATCGGGCTATATATAAAAGTTCTTAAACTTATTTAAATTATTTACTCAATTCAATTGTTGGTAGAGAGGTTGTTTCTGATAGGCCCACATGAAATAATATATATATAAAGTTAAAAATAGGCATATAAGATAATAATAATAAAATTAAAAATTAAAAATAAAAAATGTATAGATTAAAATATAAAAATAAGTAAACTTTTAAGCTAAATAACTAGAAGAAAAGTATTACATATTAAATGTTTAGTGTATACAAGTCAAAGGAAAAAATTTAAAAGATCTATAAGAACGAGAACGACCTTTCTAAGCGATATATCTTATCCACATCTTTTTTTTTTTTAAAGTAATCGAGCAAACCATAAAAACAAACTGAGGACAAGAAAGGCAGAACAAAAACTAACCCAAGCCAACAGGCTTACCCCATACACCCGGATCCTACTAGCCTTTCGCCCTCACCAACCAAAGAAGAAGAACTATCTGAAAGCAAAATGGAAACCAAACAAGAAGGAGGATCAGTCCAGAATTGTGGGTTTGCATGTAATAAGGCTACCCTGGCTAGAGCATGAGCCGCCTTATTGGCAATCCTACGCGTCCATTGTAAGGACAAGTGAAGGAACTGTCGCTGGATCGATAGACAATCAAGAGCCAAAATTCCACTCTCAGACTTATTAGATGATGGAGCTGAAATTGTCTGGACAGCCGCCAAACAATCCGATTCCACAATAACCTTATCAAACTGTAGATCTTTTAACCAAGATAGAGCTTCCCGAATAGACATAATTTCAGCCAAAATAGGGTCATAAAGAACAGGGAAAAAACCTGATATGGCAGTCACAAAACGCCCTCGAGAGTCCCTTAGAACCGCCGCAAATCCCGTAGCATTCTTTTCTTTGAAAACCGCTCATCCACGTTACACTTTAGAAAACCCTCCGAAGGATTAACCCAAACAGACACACCTACCCTTGACTCTCCGATTAGAGGATTGGCCTTCATAAACAAACTCCTTGCCTCTTGCCAGTCGTTTAAAAAACCGTCCGCGAAATGAGCAACCAACCTAGGAGAGACAGACTTGCGTTGCCACACTCTGAGATTTCGATGGTACCAAACACTCCACAGCATCGACAACAACCGTTCAAGACCTGGAACCGATTGATTGTTTAAACTACTCTCCACCAGGGAGACGATTCCAGTATCTGGTAGTTGCCATCCCATCGACGACCAGACTGCGCTAGCTGAGGGACACTCCTTCAACACGTGATTCATGTCTTCAGTGTTGCCACAAACATCACAGGCAGTGTCGAGTTCGATACCCTTACGCCTAAGACGATCTTTGTACGGGATGAAATCACGCAGACAGCGCCAGATGAAGTCCTTAATTTTTGGAGGCATGTCCATGTTCCACAAACGGTGCCAAGGTCCATCCATGAAGAAAGTAGCATTGTCAGTGAACAGAGATAACGCCAACCGGTATCCAGATTTTACTGAGTAAGAGCCAGTCGGACTGTGATGCCAAACTAATTGGTCTGGAGGTTTGGAAAGGGCAAATGGAATCCTAGAAACTCGACCCACATCGAAAGGAGTAAGCAAACCATCCAACAATGACGTATCCCAACCAATACCATCATCCTTAAAAAGATCACACACCTTTAAGGTATCCACATCCAAATTAAAAGAAGGAGAGACATAAAAATTATTAGCTTCGGGAATCCAGGGGTCTTTAAATACATTGATCGAGGCTCCGTTACCCACCCTCCATCGAACTCCCTGGCGCAAGATATCCTTAGCCGCAAAAATACTTTTCCAAATAAAACTTGAGTTAGGACGATCCCTGGCCTCCAGAAAACTACAAGAGGGAAAGTATTTGGCTTTGAAAATTTTACTCGGTAAGGAATCAGGAAACGCTAGAAAACGCCAGGCTTGTTTACAAAGCATGGCTAAATTGAAACAATGCAGATCCCGGAACCCCATGCCGCCAAATTTTTTTGGGACACAGAGCCGTTCCCAACTCGCCCAGTGCACGGGCTTTCTAGAAGAGGACCCCGACCCCCACCAGAAAGAGTTCATCATCCGCTGGAGCTCATCACAAGTACCTTGAGGGAGAAGGAACACACTCATGCAATACGCAAGCAAAGCTTGTGCCACTGTCTTAATGACGATTTCCTTCCCTGGCTTGGACAGCATCTTGTTTTTCCAACTCGCAATGCGTTTGCTCAGACGGTCATTGATAAACGCAAAAACTTGCTTTTTCCTTCTACCAATAAGAGATGGGAGGCCCAAATATCTCCCGTGATCAATAGGAGTACTAACCCCTAACAACACCTCCACTGCTTCTCGATCCGAAGGATGAGTGTTTGAGCTGAACATGATGCCAGACTTCTGAAAGTTTACTGCCTGCCCTGAAGCCTCCTCATAAATAGCAAGAATTCTCTTAATGTTCTGACCTTCAGTCAAATTCGCCCTGAAAAAAAGAAAACTATCATCTGCAAAGAAAAGGTGCGAAACACTAGGACTACCTGGACAAATAGACACCCCATGAATGTCCCCCCGGGCCTCATGTTGCCTCAACAATGCAGATAATCCCTTGGCACACAAAATGAATAAATACGGGGATAATGGATCCCCTTGCCGCAACCCGCGATTTGGAAGGATAGGACCTACTTCAGAACCATTGAATGCCATCGAATACCTTACGGTAGTAACACAAGTCATGACGAGCTCCACCCATTTACTATCAAAACCCAGCTTGAGCAAGATGAAGCGAAGATATTTCCAATCAACCCTGTCTTTTCACAGATTACACATA
>JANZLH020401848.1:0-10444 GCA_026770325.2 Erythroxylum fimbriatum
GTGGCATGGAAATTCTGGGAAATTTCCATGTCCGTTAAACGGACACGCATGTCCGTTTAACGGACACATTCGGGTGAAAATTTCCCTAATGTGTTACTTCATGTCCGTTAGACGGACACAGCAGTCCGTTTAACGGACAGCCTCGGGTGAAAATGTCACCCTTCAGATTCTTCATGTCCGTCGAACGGACATAGTTGTCCGTTTAACGGACAGATTCGGGAGGATTAGGATTCATGTTATTCTTCGTGTCCGTCGAACGGACACAGATGTCCGTTTAACGGACAGTCTCGGGTCAAAAAGAGTGCAAGTTCACCTTGTGTCCGTCAAACGGACACGCCTGTCCGTTTAACGGACAGGTTCGGGTGGAAAAATGGTTAAGGTGACCTCGTGTCCGTTTAACGGACACGCCTGTCCGTTTAACGGACTGCCTCGGGAGAAATTGTGCCATTTTAGCACTTCATGTCCGTTTAACGGACACTCTCGGGAAAACCAGAGTGCAAGTCCAGTTCGTGTCCGTTTAACGGACACCCATGTCCGTTTAACGGACATGGTATAAAAAGTTAATATTCTTGAAATTATCAAGAACAGTCAGAGTTTAAGCTTCAGTCAGTGTATGCTCACCACCAAAGTGAGTTAATAGTCAGTGCCAGGTACCAGTTCAGTATGTCAGCCAGCACAGCGGTCCCGGGAGTGACCATCAGTCAGGGCTCACTACCCGGACCAGTCGGGCTTCGGGTCTGGGGTCCGACATAAACTCATTGCTAGAATCGAATACAATACGTATTTGTTATGTTTTTTATTCATTTATGGCAACTAATGGTTTTTAATCATTAGAGATAACATAACCTAGGTTAAATGACCCGAGTTTATACGGTTGTTGCCTTTATTAATTTGTTTTCCTAACTCATAATGAAGCTGTTCAATTAAAACTAAAAAGCTTATTCTAGGTTGTTTGATAGCTAGGTTTAATTAACGAGCTCTTCTTAATTAAACACGACCTAAGGAAAAACTAAGGTTAACAGAGCTTATTGTTAACCTACGATTAATAGATGCTCGGAGAGGTATAAGAATAACAATTCAATGAAGTATGTTTAATTGTGTGTAGGCTGAGATTGAATCGATGAGAATAACGCATCCATCACTTTTCATCACTTTTGAATGTTTTCTTTAATTTTTTTCGTTATTTTTGTTTTGTTTTATTTTCTTATTTGAAAACCAACAACCCCCTAACCTAAACACCAATTCTTTTAGTAAAAAAAGCTAACTGAATACTCTCTATGGGATCGATCTAGACTTATCACTATTATAGTTGTAAGTCTAGTTATTTTAAGTAGTGTTATGATGTGCTATGTCAATGAAACGTGGGAGCGTTATAAGGAGTTGTCTGCATCATAAATTTCTAAGGGGGTCCCTCTTGCAAACTTTTTACAACAGAGTTAATCCACCCACACGAAGCACCACTGATGCAATAACTGAAGGATCATTAATGTGGAAGATAGTTAAGGAGGCTTATGATTTGTTAGAGAAGATGACGAACAATAGCTGTCTTTTGACATTGGAAAGGAGTAGATAACAATCAACCTTTTAGGATTAAAAGGGATTGCTTATTGTAGATTCAGTGACATCATTGCAGGTTGAGGTAGCTAATCTAAACAAGCAATTGAATAGCCTGAAAGCTACCTCTTCCTCTCAACTCAAAGCAATTAAGCACAAATATGAGTCATACAGACAAGAATATCACAGCTAATTGTTTCCTAGTGGAAAACAACAATATAGAGCAGCTCAACTTCATGGGAGCACAATATGGTTAGGGTGGTAATAATCCTTAGTTAAACATGTACAATTCTGGGTGGAAAAACCACCCTAAATTTCTCTTAGTCTAAGAATGCAGGAAATCATATGAGAGCTCAAAGGCCACCAAGATTCTAACTATATAGGCTCAGTTCATTGAAAAAAATATATGGATAAGCTAATTGATGCATTAATTTCCAAGTTCACAAGCGAAGATGAGAATTAGAAGAGGATGGAATTTAAATTCAACCAAATTGCGAAGAATTATGCCTCATCCATTCACTATCTGAAGGTTCAAATGGGCCAATTAGTTGATGCATTGTCTAAATGAAGTGTAGGGAGTCTCCCGAGCAACATGGAGTCAATTCCAAGAGAAAAACTGAAAGCCATCACATATAGGAGAGGAAAGAGTTGGCAGAAATATCTAAAAGACAAACTAAATCCCACTAAGTAGAAGACTAAGGTCTCGTTTGGTATATGGTTTTTCAACAATATTTTAGCTGATTGGAGGGTGTTAGCTATTTGAATATGTTAATAAACTAAAATTTTTGTTTGGTTATTAGCTAATTGGGTTGGTTGATTCAAGAAGCTCTTGTATAGGAGCGTTTTAGTGTTTAGCTTATAAAAGTTATAACTGAATGCCAGTTGTGCCCTCGCTTTACTCTTTGCAATAAATTGTATCATAGTGTTCAGATCTTCCTACCCTCACTTTACTCACTTTTTTTTGGACTCTTAACATATTAGAAATTGAAATTCATTCTCTAATCTTTGATCTCTCTCTCAAAGATTGTTATTATTATTAAATGTTCTATGTTTTTTATTAGAGTTGTAAACTTAATTTTTGTAAAATTAAATATGTAAAATATAAATTCTTATGAGAATATTCAATGAAATACTAAGATATAATATTTATGTCCTTATTTTTTTAAAATTCATGTCATCATAAGTCATTTTACATATAAACAGCTAATACTAAACAAACTGATTTTACCAAACATCTCTAATAAACAGTTGATGTTATCTGCTGGTCAAATCAATTGATATAATTCGCTATCAGCTAACAAATAATGCATAAGGATGAAGAAAAGAAAGTTTACACTCTTTACATTCCTCCTCCTCCATATACACCAAAGATCTCATTTCCAAAAAGGCTACAACATAATAAAATGGATATGCAATTTGCAAAGTTTATGGATAAGTTGAAGAAATTACAAATAAACTTGCTCTTTGTGGAAGCTTTGGAGAGCATACCTAAGTATACAAAGTTTCTCAAAGACATCTTATCAAACAAGTAAACTTGGGATGACAACCAAACGATCTCCATGACGAAAAGTTGATGTTCCATAATTACGAACCATATGCCCTCAAGTTTGAAAGATTCAAGGTGATTTATCCTATGTAGTTGGTAATTTAAAATTTTCTAAATGTTTATATGACTTAGGTGTAATTATTAATCTTATTCCTTTGTCTATTTTTAAGAAATTGGGGCTAGGATAAGTGAAGCTAACTACCATGCTTATTCAGTTAGAGGATCAATCTATAAAGAAACCATTTGACTTGGTAGAGGATGTGTCAATAAAAGTGGACAAATTTATTATTCCTATGGATTTCATTGTGCTAAACATTGAAAAGGATCAAAATTATACACTAATTCTTGGTATACCCTTTTTGAACATTGGACGAGCTTTGGTAGATGGCCATGAAGGCAACCTCATCCTTTGGATTAGTGGAGGACAAATGGAATTCAATATGAACAAAGTATTGAAGAATCTAAATGACGACAGGTCATACATGAGAATTGGTGTAGTTTTGCTTTAAAAGAGTAAGAGGTGGAGCCAATTTCGGAAACTATTAATGAAGTATTGATAGTTGCTTTAAGTACGGATAGTTTTTTCGTCCCACAATACAAGTTGTTTCATTCAATTAACGATTCAGGGAGTTTTATTATTCCTTCTTTTAGTAACAGTTTGTTTTCAACAAGGGGATGAATGGAGTCAATTGTTTAATTAATTTCATACATTATGTCTTTGTTATTATCTTAAAATTTATGGCTTATTCACAGGATATTAAACTATTTTTATGCAGCCGATGGAAGTAAGCCACTAATTCGAGAACCAAGTTAATGGTAGAAGTGAAGAACGTCAAGCTAACGATGATAAACAAGCACTGCTTAGGAAGCAACCCAAGAATTAGGATATGTTTTATTTTTATTTTTTAATTTTATTAATGCTTTGTAATTTTTATACTTTATGTTTATTTTATAGAGAGTTGAATTGATGGATGCTCATGACATGAAGTGTATCCAAGTTCCATCTCTAACACCATCACCACCTAAATCACCATAAGTTTTCTTGCTCTTACTTTATAATCATTATTATTTCTCTTTATTTGTGTTGTTTTATTTCCACATTGAGGACAATGTGTTGTTCAAGTGTAGAGACTTTTATGCATTTACATATCATTTATGTGTGAAATTGGCATTTCATTGTGTTAGTTTTAATTAGGTTTGCATTGTGTGAATATTTGGTTACATGATGTGTGCATTATGTGAATGTGTCAATGACATGAATTAAATAGACTTGGCTTGCTTTGAAAATGTTGTTTAAATTGTAAAGGTATAATAACTTGTGAATTTTGTGTTTTAAGTATTTTTGGGATGAATATGCAAGTTAATTAGGATATAGCACCTATTCTTTCAATTTATGACAATTGTTTGTATACATTTATAATTACATTCAATTAAATTGGTTAGCATCATTAGTAGCCTTTCATGAGAGTGATTGACTAAGAAGAAATGAGGTAAGTTAAAAAATAAAAAATGTTAAATAAAAATACTATTATGCTGGCCCTTTTTAAAAAATTGGGTTAAGAATAGAGTTGGTAGCTAGTTGAGAGCTGTGATATAGCTGGGTAACTGGGGACATTCACGAAAAAATGTTTGTCATCTCGTCAAAAGGCTAGAATGACACTTCAACAAAGCTAAATAAAAAACATAACCAAGTGGAGTAACCAAGGGACATTCATGACAAGATGTTTTCCTTTGCATCAAAAGACTAGGTGATTGTTATAGAAAATATAAAAAGAAAGTGCTTACAAGTCTATTATTATCAGTTTCAATTGGGATTACTTGATTGTGAATTAATTGTGAATTAATAGTCTTAGGATTACATCAAATCTAATTGAATAGTTATAAGTAGTTTTGTGAATCGAGAGGTTACAAGTCTATTATTATCAGTTTCAATTGGGATTACTTGATTAGATCTCGAAAGGGGGTAATCAAAACTTTAGGATATCTAGGATCAAGCATAACTAAATCTATAAGATAAAGGGAAAACAAAATAAGGATAAGATAATTTCTAAGTTTCCATCATTGATTAACTTTATTTTTATTGCTAGCTTAACTATTCACTTATTTAATTGTTTAGTTTTATTACTTGTTTTAATTTCAGTCAATTTATACAAACTTTTATTACCTTAGACAAAGTGCATTCAAGTTAATAGATGACTCATTAATCATAACGGGAACGATACCTTTTATACTATACTATGTGATTTGTATACTTGTGGTATTGAAAGTTTTCTATAAAACTTATCAACAATGTCTATCTTTAATAGTTACAAATAGATCTATGGTCTCCAGCTATTTCCATGGCCAAACTATAAATAAATGGAAAAGTTACAATAAGATTCACAATCTCTATTTACAGGGTGTCTCAAGTCATGCCCAACTCACCAAAGATACAAAAGGAACCATAGTCTTTAAAAATAGGCTTAGATGCAGACCATGCTCAATGGCGTTAAAATATATGTTATCAACATAGCTCAACCGACAGTCACAGCCTAGACTATGCCTAATCAAAATCTTAGTTTTTTTTATTTAAGCTATAAATTTTACTTTTATGTTTTAGTATTTAAGGGTTGTTCCTTTTTAGTTGTATACATTTTTAATCATAAATACAATTATGAGAGTTCTCTTTTTGGTTCTTTATAAAAAAATTTGAACTTATTAAGTTATTTTCTTGTGGTATTCAAATTATTACATACTATGTGATTCTACTTCTTTATAACAACTTGCCAAAGTTCTTTATACCTTTAGTAAGTGATTCAATATAATTATTATATCAGGGTTCTATCTTTAAACTTGGTTTTAGCTTCCTTAGGAATTAATTATAAATCAAGTGTGTTAGATTTCAAAATTTTGTCAATTTGGTTTGCATTAGTTTAGTGTCAAAGCTTTGATTTTGAAATTATGTTATATTTATATTTTGTTGGTTTTTATTTACTATTTTAGTTTTGTGATATCATCTTTATTTTCTTCCTATGTTTTTTCTTGTTCTTGCATACATTCATTCCTTCTTTATTTCCTCTGCTCTTTTTTTCTTTATGTCTTCCTTTATGTTCAATATCTTTTAAAGTCTATAAGCAAGGGGATAAAGAATGTTCCTACAATAAATAAAAAAGAGAAAAGAAAATAACCGATCAATAATTATTAGGAAAAGTATTTTTTCCATTAAACTTTTCTGACCTAATTTAGAAAAGAATAATTGCTTCTAGTAATAACTAATTCCTACTGAAAATATTCCTAACATATTTTAAAATTTGATAATATTTGTCCAAGTAACAATCTAAACAAACTTAATCAAATCTAATTATTTGTAATATTGACTTTTTTTATTGGTACGTGTTTGTCCTTGCTTTTGTCAAGGTTTATGATTGATTGCATATTGTAAGTTTATTTCCTTGATTTTTTATGGTTAGTTTAATAAAGAATCAAAAGGGAATATGAGTGGTAAAAGGCAAGAGTGTATAAGTAGCATAAATAAAGAAAACCTGGAAATTTAGAGTGAAACAAGAGTAAAATGAGTGATATTAAATAAGATGAATATATGAATAAGTGATGCACAATTGTTTATATCATTCTTTTAAAGGTTTAAGTAAGTCTAATTAGGAAAAAAATTAAAAGGGGAAGAATGATACGTTTGTACTATAAGCTAAACGACAACAATTTGAACTCATTAACATAATACTTAGTGATACTAAAGATCGACCAGAGTTACACGATACTACCATAGCCAATACATAAAGGGGAAAATCACCACAAATTCCTAATGCATTTTGCAACACAGGCGAGTGCTCTAAGATTATTTTGATGATGGTATAAAGAGATAACTTGTGAGATGAATACCAAGCACCAAGAAATAATAAAGGCATTTTTGCAAATCAATATGATTGGTAATATAAAGCTACAAAGGGGAGTCTAGGTAAGATTGCAACTTTGTGAACATTAAGATGAAGTTTCATTCATTTCAAGGGAGAAATGATCTTAAGGCCTACTTATAATAGGAAAGAAGATGGAGCATATTTTTTAATATCACCATTACTTTAAATAAAAAGTTAAATTTTGTTGTCATTAAGTTTGTTGACTATGTTATTATATGGTCGGTTCTAATTGCGATAAAAAAGTGAAGGGATCACGAGAGACCTATTAATAATTGAGAGTATATGATCTTGACAATCGAAACCATTTTCAAATTATTGTTATTTGGCTCGAACCTATTCATGCAATCATCAGAAGATGATTTATCCCTAACCATTAAAATATGAATTTGTTCTAGAAATTGCAATGCCTCACTCAATGGTCAGAAAGTGTTGAGGAATACTACAGGGAGATTGAGATTGTCACGATTCAGGCTAATATGAAGAGGAAAATTGAGAATCCACTATATTTTTGTTTTTAAATAGTTTAAATCGTGGATTGTTGATGTGGTAGAATTGTATGTTTATGTGAAGTAAGAAAATATGATCTATATGAACAAAATAGTGGAAAGACAATAAAAAATAACGGGAAACCATTCATAACATAATTCTAGTTCATCCTCATGGAAATTGAGTTGGAAAAAAGATGAAAAAGTTATTCCTAAAGTCAAATATGAACCTACAAAAGGAGGAAAAGTTCCTAATAAAGTGAAAGGTACATTTGAAATGTGGTGATATGAGGGTCAATAAAATAAAATTTGGTTTCATTCTAGATTAGATAATATTATGATAAGTTGTTATACAATGTGGTGCCTATGCATACTAACCATATTCTCTTAGGGAGACCTTAGAAGTTTGATAGGAGAGCTATAAAAGCTCAGTTTACATATAGGTATTCTTTTTGTACATAGTAAACTCATTACTTTTGTACTATTGACAACTAAAATGTGTAGTAATATTAGCTCAAGTTAAAAGGACAGAGTCAAAAAGAAAAGGGCTGAAAAATGAGGATGAGAGCTAAAAAAATTTGGAAAAAAAGGATAACAAATTGAGTGAAGAGAAAAAGATTGTGCTGACAAAAAAGTAAAGAAACGTGTGAGCTTTTATACTAAAGATAATGAGATAAAAAATGCTATTTATTCCAACCAAATGATATATTATATAAAGAGGTTTTTTCAATACTAACAGTCTTAATATCTCCTTACCTAGTATTTTTGTTTCCTTACTATAAGATTTCTAAGATATTTTCCCTGATGATGTTCAAAGCGATTTATCATTAATAAAAGGGAACCAAATTAATTTCATACTTAGCACTACTATTCCTAATTAATGAAATTATAGAAGTAACTTAGAGGAGACTTAAGAGCTTTAAAGGAAAGTTGAGGAACTTTTGTCAAAAGGATATATTAGAAAGAGCATGAGTATAATTTATTCTATCCTTACTAATTCCTAAGAAGGATAGTTTACAAAGAATGTGTGTTAATTTTCAATTTATCAATAAATAAATGTAGAGTATTGACATTCTATTGCTATATTAGATGATATTATAGATGAATTTCATAGTTCATATATGCTTTCAAAAATAAATCTAAAAAATGAATGTCTAAAAATTAGGATGAAAGATATGATTAGTGACAAATAACATTTAAAATGAAATATGGTTTAGATGAGTGGTGAGTGATACCTTTTGAATTATCCAATTCGCCTAATGTGTTTATAATGTTAATGAATAATGTTTTGCATCTTTTATTGGAAAATTTATAGTTATTTATTTTAATGATATTTTGATCTATAGTAAGACTATAGATGAGCATATTAAGTATGTAGAAATTACTTTGACTATTTTGAGACACTAATACTATATCTTAATTTAAAGAAGTCTACCTTTTAATGGATAAAGTAGTTTTCTTTAGATTTATTGGGAGTGATGGTATAGAGGTGGAAGAGGAGAAGGTTAAAGCCATATGAGAGTGGCTTACACCTAAATTTAGAACTGATGTGAGAAATTTTCATAGTTTAGATAGATTTTATAAGAGGTTTGTGAAAGATTTTTGGTACAATAGTTGCATCACTCATTGAAGTAGTCAAAATATCTGTTTGTTTTAAGATAGATGATGGACAAGAGCAAGCTTTTAATTTGATTAAACAGGTTATGTCATGCTTCTTATTAGTTTTCTCTAGTTTTTCTAAAACATTTACGATTGCGCTTGATGCATTGGTAATAGGTATTGATGTTGTTTTGATGCATGAAAATTAACCATTTGCCTACTTTAGAGAGAAAAATGGATTTGATCTTAATTATCCACTTATTAGGGGTTTTGGAGACTTGGCAAAATTATATATGATCTAAAATCCACTTATTGAGGGTTTTCCAGACTTGGTAACATTATTTATAGTCTAAAAAGTTGTTATTCACTCTAGCTATGAGTCTTTGAAGCATTTGAAAGAGTAAGGAAATCTGAATCAAAGATATGTAAAGTGAATAGAGTTCGTTAAGATGTTTCCTTATGCGATTAAATATAACTAAGGTAAGTAAAATGTTGTGGTTGATGTATTGTCTCGAAAGTTTGTCATAATTTTTATATTGAATGCAAAATTATTAGCCTTTGAGCCTATTAAGGAATTATGTGAGAATGATGCTGATTTTGCATCTATCTTTAGGGCTTATGAGAAAACTACTTTTGGAAATTTCTTCAAACATAATAGGTATTTGTTTAAGAAAAATAAATTGAGTGTATCAAGAGTTACTTAATAGAGATTAGTTTGTGAGGCTTGTAAGGGAGAATTGGTAGGTCAATTTAGTAATAGAAAAACTTTTGATATTTTGCTTGTATATTTCTTTTATCCTTGTATGCATTGTGATGTTGAAAAAATTATGTTAATTGCATTACATGTATATAAGCTAAATATAAGGTTATGCCACATGTTTTATATGCTTCTGTTTCAGGCCTAGTGAACCTTATATAGATATTTCCATGGATTTTACACCTAGCTCCAAAGAAATAAAGTTTCTATTTATATTACTTGTTGGATCCCGTTTCTGGAACCCAACTCTCTTGCTTACTTATGAAGCCTTGAGCTTAATCGTGAAACCTGAGCGTATGTGTGACCTTGAAGGGTTATAATTTTTTTTTCATCTTTGAATCCATATGGACATCATCAATTCATCTTCATGCTCATAACGATTCAAAATTTCACTTACAATAGTTCCATAGTGTGCCCATGCTACCTAATCACTATGCTTGAACTTATTTCTCCTACACGTACACCGAATTTAGAAAACTTAAAATCTTAAATTCATTTTTACTTCTTCATAGAAATCATAGCTTTATATCTCTTGTTCAATTTGGTGGAAGAATTACCTCAATCGGAGTTCTACAACTCAAGATATCATCAA
>JANZLH020402003.1:0-10435 GCA_026770325.2 Erythroxylum fimbriatum
AATGAATTAACACAAAAACAACTAGATTAATATTGAATCAAGTTTAAATCCCTAAAGAAAAGTTAGAACATCATCATCAATCCCAAATCCATCAACATCATCATATCCATCTTACACCTTCGAATAAGGAAAATAACAAAGATGAAAAGAAAATGTCACTTGAACGGGATTGGGATGGCTCGGGAAAGCAGCAGCAACAATAGCAAAAGTCCACTTCTCACTCCCTTCTTCTTCTTTCTTCTTGGATTTTTCCTAAAGTGGTAGAAATTACAGCTCCCCTTAAGGTTCTTTCGCTTTCTTTATATATTTTTTCTATTTTAGGTAAATCCTAGAGTTTTCCTGGGTCTAAAAGTCCCGAATGTCCTTAGTAAGTTGTGTTTGGGAGGTTGTCCACACTGTTTGTAGTGCAGGCCACGATCGTGGCTGCCCCCAATTGGTTCTGTCACGATAATGGCCTATGGCTTGGGTCTGACTCCGACTTCCTCCAATTCTCCTTCATTCTTTCATATCTATTCTCAAACACTAACAAATACATCAATGCACCTCAAATACACAAAAGTAAAGCTCAAAAGCATGCTCTAACCCATATAACACTCAAAACACAAACATTTAACTAAATAACACAATCCTAACTTAAACATGAACTAATCGCTTAATTTAACAACTAAATAAATACTAAACTAACCATTAAAACATTTGCAACCTACCACTATTAATGAACAGCCACCCTCTCTATCATTTGATCTATGAATGGAAGAGGAAAGTGATACTTTTTAGTCACTTTGTTAAGTTTGCGATAGTCAATATAGGCTCTCCATCCTGTGATTGTCACGTGGAAATCATCTCTCCACTGTCACTCTCCATTACATTCATTCCACCTTTCTTCGATATACATTGTACCGGGTTGACCCATTCACTATCTAATATTGGGTGTATAATAACTGTGTCCAAAGTTTGTACTACTTCCTTTTTGACCCCTTCCTTTATATGAGGTTTAGTCTCCATTGACGTTACCTTACCGCTCTACTTCCTTCTTCGAGGTTTATCCTATACATAACTATGTTTAGGCTTATACCTTATATGTCTGATATGCCATCTTATGGTCTTCATTTGCTTTTTATTAATCTTCAACACTTTGCTCTCTTGTGCCCCATCCAGCTATTTGTAAATCATGATGGCTAAAATTTGGCCCTCACCTACGAAGGCATATCTAAGATGTGTGGGTAAAGGCTTTAACCCTAGAGATGGTTGTTTTTCAGTGGAGGGTGGTATGTGTGCTTCGGTTCTTACTACTATCTATTATTGTGTTTGAACACCCAACTCCATCTCAACTTCTTCCTCAGACTCATTTTTGTTCTCTTTCTCAGCCTCATCATTTGTCTCAGCTTCCTCATATTTAACTTCTTTAAAGCAACTCTCCTCTTGCTCTTTGATACATTCATCCATTGTATCGATCTTCAAGCAAAAGCTATTTTCTTCTGAATTTTTCAAGACTTTATTCATATTAAACTCCACTTGATCGTCTCTAATATGAAGCATTAGTTTTCCTTCATAAACATCTATCAATGCTCTATCAGTTTTCATGACTGTCCATCTAAGAATTAGTAGACAATTCCTATCATCTTCAAAATCTAGTACCACGAAATCCACAAGAATAATAAACTTGTCCACTGTAACTCGCACATCTTCCACCACTCCAAATGGTCTCTTGATTAATTGATTGATCCGCCAACTGAATGAGCATAAAAGTTGTCTTCACATCGTCTAGACCCAGTTTTCCAAAGATCAACAAAGGCGTAAGATTTATACTAATGCCTAGGTCACATAAATACTTTGCAAACTCTAACTCACCAACTGTAAAGGGTATTTTGAAGCTCCTTGGATCCTTCAACTTGGAAGGCATGTGATTGGTGATAATAGAGCTACAGTTTTTAGTTAATGGTACCGTTTGATTATCTTCCTAAATTTTCTTGTTTGATAATATGTCTTTCAAAAACTTAGCATACTTGGGCATATGTTTCAATGCCTCCACAAAAGATAAGTTAAAATGTAAATTCTTCAGCTTCTCCACAAATTTTGCAAATTTTGCATCCAATTTATTCTTTTGTAATCTTTGGGGCCATGGAATCTTAATTGGGTATGGTGAAGTGGCAATATAGAGAGGGTCGTCACTCTTTTCTTTGTCCTTCTTCTTCTTTTCTTGGTCCTCTATACAGTGTTTCAACTTGTTTCTCCGCTAGTTACTCAAGCTCTTTCCCACTCCAAAGTGTGATTGCCTTGAGTTGCTCCCTTAGATTTGCTTTAGTATTACTTGGGAGACTACCCACACTTCTTATAGATAATGCGTTTACAAGTTGGCCCACTTGAACCTCCATATTATGAAAGGAAGAAGTGTGGTTCTTCGCTACTTTTTCTAACTTTCCTTCTAGACATATGATCTTGTTCATAATTTTGTCCAATTTTGAATCATTGGCACTAGGCTTACCTTATTGAAATCTAGGTAGCCCTTGATTTCTTAATTAATTGCCCATATTATTTGACCAAGAAAATTTTGGGTGATTCCACTACCCAGGATTGTATATGTTCAAGTATGGGTTATTCCCTCCTCTTTAATCAAATTGTATGCCTATATAGTTGAGTTACTCCATATTGTTATTTTGAATTAAGAATTATTAGTGGTAATATGATTATCTTGTTCGCATAATTCACATCCATGTTGAATTGCTTTAATTGGAGTAGATGAAGAGGATTTTAGGCTATTTAGTTGTTTTGTTAAATCAGTTATCTCTACCTATAGCGCTGTCACTGAATCAATACCAATGACTTCCTTCTAATCTCAAAAAGTCAATTATTTTATGCTTTTATTCGTCATTCAAAGACATCTATTATTCACCATCTCCTTTAGCAAATCCTTTGATTCCTTATCTATCTTTTGCATTAAAGATCCTCTAGAAGCTACATCTAGAGTGCCCCTCATGGGTGGATTAACTCCATTATAAATCATTTGCAATAGGAACTCCTTTGGTAGATTATGGTGAGGACATCTCCTTTGCAAATCTTTGTAACACTCCTATGCTTCATATAGTGAGTCCTAGTCATTTTGTTAGAAATTGGTAATGCCCTTTATCAATCTTGTCGTCTTCGTCAGAGGGAAGTATTTTTCTAGAAATGGATGCACCAACTACTTTCATTTCAGGACGTTGGTTGAGTTTGGAGAATTATAACATGCCTTGGTTCTATCCCTAAGTATAAAGTGGAAAAGCCTCATCCTGACAACATCTTCCAACATATTATTATATCAGAAGATATCACATATTTTAAAAATGTTTACTAGATGAGTGTTAGGATCCTCGTTAGCCAACCCGTTAGTTTGCTTCATATATTTAACAATAATGGTCGAGTAATACCTTATTGTGCAACATTGAACCCTAGTCTCTGAAATCCATAAAGTTTCTCTATTGGTCTCTGTGATTGTATTCTTCTGCCATTGTTCTTTTGATCTCTTCTTGGTGTCTCGCTCTTCAGATTTTTCTTTCCTGCCTTGTGATTAAGAGTTGGAGTTTCTTTTATCTTGTTTGAACTCTGAATAATTCTTATGTTAATGCAATGCAGTTGCAAGCACGCAAAAACAACGAAATCAAAGGAATTCAAATAGTCTTAATGCTAAATCCCTAGCAACGGTGCCAAAAACTTGTTGATCAAGTTTTATATGTAATAATAAAACTCTCAATACTTCACAATTATATAGATTGTATCTTTTAGTATAAGAGGTTATCATTCCCACGAGGATTATGCAAGAGTTGACAATTTGAACCTAACTTTGTTTAAAGTATTCATAAATTGTTTTGAATTCAAATGAAATAATCAGAAATTAAAACAAATAGTAAAATAAAGCAAATAAACAATTGAACAATGATCTGCCAATAAATTTTAGGGTTTTGATCAAGATGAATACTTAGGACTTATTCTTTCCTATTTTGTTTCCTTTAATCTTATTGATCCAATTATATGTTTGATCCTATATTTCCTAAGGTATTGATTACTCTCTCTCAATATCTATTCAATTATAGATAATTAATTTCTCAAACAAGATCTCTCTTCGAATGATTGTTAATTTGATAATTATAGGTTTATTAAACTGCCAAATCTCATTGTACAATCTACACTATTTAATTCTTACTCAGTTTCTCAATTTATTGTCAAGTTTATGAACAAATGTTTGTCACAAACATCCAATATATGTTGAAATCAATAATAATTAAAGTCACAGAATAATTCCAAAATAAGTCTTAATCTGAAATTTAAAACTTCAAGAACATGTTTAACATATTAGAATTTAGATTACATATTAACAATAATAAAAGAACTAAAGGAAAAGAATGAAAACTATATTTGCTCTTTGATTTGGAAAGTTGTAATTCTTGGATGTTCTTTAATTGTGGTTGTTACTCTTTTTTGTTATGTTTCACATTCTTAAAGAGTGCTTTAGGGTCTTGGGATCATGTCTATGGTTTTCCCACTTTGTTTGATTCCAAAAATTCCCCCAAAACTCTAAACAAATGAAAAAAATTGTATCTGGAAACTCTTTGTCACGATTATGACATAGAAGTCACGATCATGCTGCTGGTGTTATATTCTCTGTCACGATCGTGCTCCTTGAGGCACAATTATGAACCATGTTTCATCCTCTTTATCACGATCGTGCTCCTTGAGGCATGATTGTGACAAAGGTCATACAATCTTATGGACACTTGTTATAATCGTGCTCCTTATGCACAATCATAACACCCTTCATGTAGCTTTCATCTTCCTTGTTCTTCAATTATCTTATTTCCAGCACTGACAAACAAAGCAAACACCTCATCAAACATAAAATTAAGATTGAAATCATGCTCTAAATCACACAAACACTTAGAATATAAACAAACACTCACAATAACACAATTCTAAACCTATATATACAATAATAATCTAATAAACACCTAAAACACACTAAAATACCTAAAAGAACATAATATAAACTATACCTATCATATTTGAAAGATGAACCATGAATGGGAAGCTTTATCTTTAATTGCCTAAATACTTTCCCACTTTAGTATAAAACTATGCATCCACTTCTTCCATAGTGATTCTTTATCTGACAACAATCTCCAAAGTATCTTAGTCTTTAATACCTTGTTGGATGTTATTATAGGACTGATATCAAAACTCCTAATTAATAGGCTTATGTATCTTTATCCATGACATTAGCATTGTATTTATAAATTATACCTATCATAACTAAAAGATGAACCATAAATGGGAAGATTTATCTTTAATTGCATAAATACTTTCCCACTTTAGTATATAACAATGCCTCCAGTTCTTCCATAGTGATTCTTTATCTAACAACACTCTCCAAAGTATCTTATCCTTTAATACCTTGTTGGATGTTATTATAGGACTGATATCAAGTCCCCTCATCAATAGGCTTACATATCTTTAGCCATGACATTAGCATTGTATTTATAAGAACTGATTTCGAGCTATAAAAACTTTCTTATAATCCCTTCTGTAGTTTTGATTAAGCCCTTAAATAAAAACATATGTTCACTCTAATAGATATGCATGATGTTTAGAATGGATTTGATCAGATGGATTTTTCCACTAAATAAGAGTCATTTTTTAGCCCAGCTACCCGCCCATTTTTTGGATTTTGTCTATCACAAGCAAACATTCCCTAAATTGTAATCTTTTTATCACCAAGGGCAGACGTAAAAACATCAGAGGAGGGGCTTTTATAAACATACAAATTAATGATACTAGTCTCTCAGCATATGGTAAAACACTAACACACTGAAAGTAAGTATGATATGGCCTTTTAGATTAGTTGATGTCTAGCCTAAAGAGGTCCTTAAATCTTCTTAAATTCTTCATCAAGATTTGGATTGACCTAGTTTCATCTTTCGAGAAAAGAAACAAGTTATCTGTAAAACCTAAACTAATTAGCTTAAGCTTCTTACACTTATGGTGATACTTGAACTTATGGCATTTCAAGATATTATGTCTCAAGAGTCAAGTCAGTGCCTCCATAGTTAGAATGAACAAGAAAGGAAAAAGGGTCTCCTTACCTAATACCCCTATTTACCTTGAAAATCTTTGAGGGGACTCTATTAATTAATAGACAGTAAGATGTTGAGGGGATGCAAGCCTTCAACCAAGTATCCAAGTACCTTAAGAAATTTGAAAATTAAATCCCAACTAATGTTATCAAATATTGGAATTAACCTTTATAGAATAATTCTATAAGGATTGCTTCTTAGTGTACCCCTTAGTAGCTCCTATGCAATAAGAATATTGTCACCAATTTGTCTTCCTTTAAGGAATGCGTCTTAGTTTTCACTTGTAATTAATTGAAGTGCTACTCTCAATATATTTGCCAAAAAATTGGCAATGATTTTATATAGAAAGTTATCACAAGCGATTGGCCTATAGTCACCAAATGATGAAGGGTTAAGGATTTTACGAGTTAGATATAGGATTGTTTTATTGATCATCTTTAGAAGACTCACATTATTGAAAATTTCCTTGAAAACATATATAACCATATTACCCACCAGTGGCTAAGCTTTGTGATAGAAAAACGCATTTAAACCATCTAGACCATAGGTCTTTTATGCATTCATCTGGAAAATAGTTTGTTCAATCTCAAAATCATCCACTTCTTTGATGATTAAAATACTTTCCTTTTGCTCTATCCTAATGTCCATAAATTCTTTTAGGAGATCCATTGTAGAGATCGTGGGAGTACAAAATCTAATAGTTTTCTCAAAATACGTCACTACCTCAATTAACATCCCCTCTTAGCTTGAGATCAAGACACCATTTTAAGAGACAATTTCCCAAAATTTATCAAAGTTCTTCTTAGATAGGATAAGGGTTGAAAAAGAATTTCGTAAACCTATCCCCCTTTTTCAGCCAAAAGATTCTAGATCTTTACTTGAGGAGTGAGGCATGTTCATCCATAGGCAAGTTTCTCCTCATCTAAAATCTCCTTTCTACCTGGCTTTAAGGGAAGCCCTTTTTGTATCTTTTCAAGCTTAACCTTACCATTTAATGATGTTTTCTTAGTGGTGGGCCACCTATCATTCTTCATCCTCTTTAATTTATCACTAATGCTCTTCAATTTCTAAACACATATAAACTGGTTGGAGCCATTTCACTTTACTGTCATCCCTCTAGTTATAGCCTCCTAAACATAAAAAGCAAGATAATATGTTAAGTTAGTGTGCAAGAGTTACAGGTAAAATCTAGTTGTTATGTCTTGGGTTAAGAGCTTTCTAATGTAATGAAACTATATTGCTAGACAGATTTATGTTTCTTTTGTAATTTTAAGGCTTAGGTTATGTTAGATTAAGTTTAAGCAGCTAAAGTTGTATTAGGTTCATTTTTAGCCTTAAAAAGATCTTTTGTGTCATTTTTCTTTTCACTCATTAACAAGTGATGGGGATGATCTGAAAATCCTAAAAGAGCATTTTATTTGTTTAACTACATCGATCATCTTCTAACTAACTATATCCTAAATGGAAAAATGTGCCATTTTATTAGTATAACTACATCGATGATCTTTTAATGGACTATATCCCAAACAATAGTAGAGGTAGGGTGTATAACAATAGAATAATGGATTTTATCCCAAATAATAATAAATGCATGGTGTATAACAATAGAATAAATGAGAGGAAGGTGGGTTTGCTAACATAAATAAGGTTGTAATATGAGAAAAAGTATCATGTAAAATGAGATTCTCATTTAGTTTGACAACTCCTGTATCAGTGATTGAAGTAGATTTACATCAACCTATACATAGGATGGGTAAGGTAGAATCTTATTAAAGTCTAGTAAAAGAATTTTTTAAAAAAAAGTAAGCCTCTACTTTACTTAGCTGATGAAATAGGCATCATCTTCAAATTCAAACTTGACTTATTATAAAGATTTCATATTTTAGACATCTCTTAAGCTCATATTATTCTGAAATAAAAATAAATCTATAATTACATTCATATACAGAAATATAATTGCTTATAATAATATACAGAAGACTAAATTAGTATAAAGAAAATAAAATAAAATTGTTTTGACAAGACCTAAATAATGTAATATTTATCTTAATGTTACTAATTAGAGTAACTATTGGGTGAAAAGGTCAAATTAATTATATGTTATTAAAAACTTTGAGTCAATTTAATACCTTTTAGACTTCTTATATAACCCAAATTTGGCCGTTGAATTTTTTAACTTAATTCTTAACCTGTAGGTGTATTCTTAAAACTCAAAATTTTTAATTTTTTGGTATAACTAATTGGTTAAAAGACCTAAATCAATTTATACAAGTCTAATTTGCATAAAATGAAGTTTAACAAATAACTCTTCAATAGGAAATAAATTTTGAAAAAGAGCATGTTAATTGATTTGTTTCACCATTAAAAATTCGAGAGTTGAATGGACAAATTCATCTTTATAGTTTTTACAAAAAATTCAAATAAACTGCAAACAATTTTAAGTTTTATATATTAACCCCTAATGTTTAAATTTTTTTCACAAAAATAGTTTTATTTGGATAAAATAGGTTGCGGCATCAGAATTAATGATTTTTATGTGATAATAATAATGACTTATTTATATTATAGGAACAATTTCAAGGGGTGTTTGCTAAGTGTTAGTATATTAAAAACTAACTTGTGAGTACTTGGTAATAGTAAGGTCTGGTATGTTATGTTTAAACAATAGGGGTTATCCATTAAAAAAATATAAATATTAAGAGCATACGTATGTCCTTTTATATTAAATTAGCTTGTAGTTTATCGTATTAACCCTTAGTAAATTAGCTCATCTAATTTTATAGCATCTCTATTGAATAGATGTAGCCAACTTTTTCTATATTTAAAAAATTTAGTAGAAGGACACTTTTAGTGTATGAAAAGTTTATAAATATTCCTTTTATTAACTAAAGTTGTTACTTATACATGTTGGCATTTCTTTTGCCAGACAATCCTAGAAGGTCTTACAATCTAACAAACCCTTTTACTTATTTGATAACCCAACTCAATTCAAGACTTAAAACCTATTTTTATTATTTTTAATCATAAACTCAATCACCCATTTCTATGTTTTTCACCCATAAACTATTAGAGTAGTACTCTAATGGCAATCACCTTTAGAACTTTTGTACATTATTTATTTTGATTAATAAAGAAAAAGATAATTTTATTGATTTGACGTTCATTTATTTATGAATTGATGCCATTCTTAAATCAAATTAATGAAGTCCATGATACAACACATAGCATGAAGGAAATCATGATGAGATCACAATAATGAGATTACTATCATGTACAATTATATTAGTATCTAAATTATTCCTAGTTATAGTATTTATAAGATAGGATATTATTAATCTAGATATACTAGTACATGTTATACTCCTTAATTTGATCAAGTAATGGATCTTATAAATTGTAAGCATGAGATGCTTAGAGTTAAAACGTGGATGCTTACTAAGAGTAGTAAGTACATCTGATGACCCGTTATGAGATTATCATATGGATAATCTATTAAATTTCAGTCATTAATCTCATCATAGAAATGTTGCAAATATCCTTAGACTTGAGGTACTTAAGGATATCTTGGATACTGATCCTATGCTTTGATAACATTCTATGTTGCCTCAAGATGAGGTCACTTATAAGGCGGTGATTGGGTATAGCTATTGGTATTCGAAGGTAATTGGGTAGCCAATAAAGGATTCACCACTCCTGATAGAAGGAGATGATACCCATAGCCTCTTGTCGAGGTCATTACTCTGGAGTCTTTGGCTAGAGCAATTATGTGTCATGAACAGAGTCTTCAATGACACATAGAGTAATGAGATCCCTAGGATAAGAACTAACATCACTTAGACTAGATTTGACATATTCAGTCTAGTAGGAGTTGACACATAGCCCATACTCCGAAATAAGTGGAGTATAGGATGGTAAAGGGACGAATTGCGTGGTAATTAACTATAGAAAGGTTTGTAAGTCAGATAATTAACTATTGAAGAGTTTGAGTGTTAACCTACTTACATTCTAGTAAATCGGCATCATGAAACCCTTCATGATTTGCTCATATTAAGAGTTAATTCAAGTGACCAAAATAACTGGGAATCTAAGGGTCACACACATAAAAGATTGATGAAAAACAAAGTGTGCATAGTGTTAGTAGTGTGCCCTAGTCCAATGGACATTTGTGATTCATGTATTAACATTATGATTTGTTAATAATAAATTATAAGGTATTCCTTTCATATATGCATGTATTTCATTTATGTAATGTGGTTTACATTCCATGAATGGTATTAGACTTATGTCATCAAGTATGTGACTTGATAGTAAAACCATAAGCGTTATAACAC
>JANZLH020402139.1:0-10428 GCA_026770325.2 Erythroxylum fimbriatum
TGAGTTTGAGGATTTATGTGAATGTATAAGAAAATAATTAAGAATTGAGTTTTGCATGAGGATTAGTTTCCTAGAAATGGAAAACTGTATGGTTTTGATTAGTATGAGAATGGTTTTAAGAGGAATAAGATGAGAAAAAGAAAAAGAAAAAAAAATTTATACCGGTTTTGGAATGTCTAAGGTTTCCAACGCGTCTCGCTTCGTTTCTCGATAAATTTTCGTTACCGGATGTCGGATACTTGTTTTCCGATTCGCTTCGATGTGTATTCCGTTTCGCGACTTTCCGCACTTTGTTTCGTTTTCGTTTTCCGTTTTTCGGTTGGGATCCGATTCCCGGATCGGGTTCCAACAGTCTTAGAAATCCAAAGCTTTAAAAATCAGTTCAATCGGAGGTCCATAGAAGAATATATGATCAAAAGACTATCGGATGTTCATCAACCTCTCAAAACTTCAACTTTTGTTATCAAAACTCCAATGTCGTCGTAGTGCTTTTGCACTACGGTGCTTTTCTGCTACTCCTCAAAGTCGCCGTAGTGCTTTTGCACTACGGTGCTTTTCTGCTACTCCTCAAAGTCACCGTAGTGCTTTTGCACTACGGTGCTTTTTGACCTCAAAACTTAAAAGTCGCCGTAGTGCTTTTGCACTACGGTGCTTTTCCACTTCTTCTTCTTTACCGACATCTCAAATTCAAACATCCATAACTTTTGATCTAGAACTCCAAAATTTAAAAACTTTATATCAATGGAAAGTTGAAAGAAATCTCTACAACTTCCATGAAGAAATTAAAAACAATTTCGGTCTCTAAAAGGGTCAGAAGTCCACGACAAAATGACTGTCCGAAAATTTCATCCTAAACAGCATCAGAACTTCGAAACATCATAACTTTTCCCTCCATTATCCAAAAATTCCATACTTTATATCAACGAAAAGATAAAAAGACAATCTACGACTTTCATGAAGACTCTAAGAACAATTTCTACCCTTATGAGGGTCAAAACTCCACTCAAAGCTTCTGCCCTGAAATTGCCATTCTTGACAGCAGCCAAACTTCAACAATTTACATCTTTCAACTCCCACTTCCAAAAATAGCATGCTATACCTCATTGGAAAGCTATGAATTTCCTCTACAACTTTCAAGAAGGCTACTAGGTTCAATTTAGCTTAACACAATCCATAATTTGCCTCAAAAATCAGTACACACAAAACCTATCCTTATGGACATTTGCAAAAACATGCAAAGTATCTTTTGAAACAAGCATTGGCAAACACAAATGAAATCTAAATATCTTGCATTAATATCAAAATATAAGTTCTTACAAAGCTTTAGTAGGCATTTCTAGCCCCAATACATCAAAGTCTCAAAAATTCAAAATACAAAGAAAACCACATGAATAGTAATTGTACTAGCTCACTTTCTCAATTATAAAGATGTCACCCACAACACATACATACACAAAACACCCTTTTCATGCATTAACTTCAAAATATCATTGTAATTGCTCCAATTAACATTGCCCAAATAAAACATTAAACACAACTTACTTGATTTAGCTACCAAATCCTCAACTCTTTCCTACTATTCACTCCCTAAATTTTAGACTTCAAAGTTTCAAAAACAAAAACAACATTTCAACTTTTTATTCTGGTCATTTCCACTCCATTTCTACCAGCTTATTCATCATAAATTTCATAGTACCCTTAACATGCAAGTTTAACTCAAACTCTCATAATCATCAAAAACCAAAATTAATATCCACTCTTCATCAACTTACTACATTCACTACCTTAATCTTGTATAAATCATTTCAAATTCAAGAATTCCTTTCTTTACACAAGAATAAATCACCACCAATTTCTCATTTAATTTCATTTAATAATTCTAACTTCCAAAAAAAAATCGGGGTCCAACAAACTATAAAGAATGTAAGTATGAAATAAAGATAAAAGAATTAAGAATGCTTATAAATAATAAAGTAAAAGAATAAGGGAAAAGAAATCCAAACCAATTTATAGTGATTCAGCAAACAATCTTTTTGTACGTCAACTTCTAATACTCTTCTTAGGTTTCCATTATAATTATTCTTTCAAGACAATGAATAATCTTTTTACAATATTTTACTTTGGAAAAAAGGAATCCCTTAAAGTAAAAGAGTGAGGGAAGAGAAAGGCTAGCCAATTTATAGTGATTTGGAAAATAATCCTAGTTTACGTCTAATAAAAAAACTCTTCTTAGTTGTCACTATAATTCTTCTTTCAAGGCGAATAATAACCTTTGTAAATCTTTTACTTTGACAAAGAGGAATCCCTTTTTCAATATGTTTTAAAGGTGAAAAGGAACCTGAAAACTAATTTAAACACTTCCAATACAAGAAACAAGAATCTGAATAAGAGCTTACAACTCAAACTTGCTCACCTGACAATTTTGAAAATCTAAAAAATGCTCACACACTTAAAATATGATAATGAACACTCAATTGATTAAAAAATTGTGTGTAAAAGGCACTAAAATGCTTATTGATTAAAAAACCAATTATAGTGTTATGATACTCCTACTAGATATTAGAGCAAAGAACTAATCGTTACAATGGCTATTTATAGAGCACTGGTCGACCAGTATGCATGAAAGGCACCAAATTCACTAGCCGTTGGTACACTGGTCAACTAGTAGGCATGTTGATCGAATAGTATGGCACATTTTTTGACCAATAAATTAACCAATATCGGAACAAACTCTCAATACATCAATTCTAACAACTTTAACGTATAATGTTTAACCAATCACCTAAAAAGGTCAACCAATCACTCGAAAAACATGAATTAAACTACTTTAAATGCTCAAACTCAATTTGATAAATGCAAATATGAATTAAATATTTCCCAAAGCTTGTTTAAAAGGTCAAGAGACTTTAATATTAAAAACAGAAGGCTTAATGCCTCTTAATGATTTGAAAGAATCATGTAATAAAGTGAACTGAAATGTTTATACAAGCTGAGCCTTTTTAAACTATCAAAAAAAATCAAGGTCAGCTTATAATAAGTAATACACAATATACAAAAACCTTGATATATCTTACTCTTCTTCTAAGCTTGACTTGGTTGACATTAAAGATTACAAACTTCATCTTTCCTTTCATAATCCATCGTCATGATAAGAACTCCATTGATTTTGATCCTGAACACTTTGATTGAATTGGGTGAATATTTTGTCCAAGGGTGTTGAATTCTATAACACTCAACTTTAGAAAGGTTGTCAAATATCATTTGTGGTTTTTTATTATGAAAATTTATTCTATGATTGTTTGATTCTAATTGTGTTTTGTTTTGATTCTTGAGGCATCACATCCAAAATGTGAATTGAAAGGTTGAGATGGAGGAGAGGTGGATGTTTAGAAGGGTTGATGAATTTCAATTGTTAGTTTGAGGAAAAACAAATGCCTAAGTGTGGGGAAGTTGATAAGTGTTTATTTGGTCATACTTTAAGACTCAAATTTAGTGCATTTTGCTTGTTTATTTGAGCATTTTTATTTTTCCTAGTACTTAAGTTCTAAATATCTTGTTTGTAAGGTTAATTCACTTATTTAAGGATGTGTTAATTAATTTCTATGGAACAAACATGTGTTCAGTGATGAGTAGGCCATATTAACAATACATGCTTTTGTTTATGCATATGTTAGTTCCAAAAAACCATCGCGCATATGATTGAAGTACACGGCCATCAACATGCTCATGTTAATGCCCATCTATGTACAAGAATTTCAAATTTCAAAATTTAAAATCCATGATTAAGAGGTAGAAGAGGAGGACGCTCAGAAAGAAAAATTAGAAACCTTGGAAGGATAGAAATTATGATGAACAACTAAGGAAATGTAACATTTCATTCCCATATTAAGGTTAGAATTGTGAATTATGAGAAATCACTGAAAAAGTAGGAAATGCATATCATGCTTTAGTTAAAAATGACATGTACATTTTTTTTGCATATTTGCATAACAATAAGATTGTACATGCATTCATTGACATTTTTTTGGGTATAATTGATTTATAAATGTGATTATATTGAGAATTGTGGTTTAAATGTGTTAAAAACTGATTTGGTGTTTCTACTTATTGTTTCAAAAATTTTGGTGAATTTTAGAAAATTTCGAAAATTTGAGGTACATTTGGACTAGGAAAAACACCAAATGGTAGTATAAATTGAAGCATGAAAATTTTGAATGATTTAGCCTATAATTGAGTGACATTTGGCATAGTTAAATTGGTGACAAATGGACTAGTAATGAATTGACAAATGGATCAATCATTGTGTGACAAATGGGCTAGTAAGTTGATGGAAAATGGCATTGATAAATGGACAAGTGGCTATTGTACTTAAATGACATGTGACCTAGCTTTAATGGTGACATATGGCAGCATATATACTTGATACATGTTGAACATGCCTTTACACATATGGCCATTCCATTAGATGACACCTAACACCTTAGGTGTAACTTTCAGCAGGAACAAATTTGGTTCAACCCATTCTTGTTCTTTCTCCTCTCACACATACCACCGAAACTCTCATATTTCACCTCCTGATTTTGCTTCTGGTTATGCCTAATTTTTGCATAAATAATCCATGTTTTAGCCTCACAAAGTTAAGTAGAGAATCAGAATATAGTTGCCTTGTCCTAGCTGAAATCTATCAAGTTTCCACCTTAAATGTGTGATGATTCTGCATGTTTGGACTATTGATTTAGAGTGACTTTTGAGCTGGGATTTGAACTAAACAAGTAAGTAAATGATTAGTGTTTATAGCAAGTCATGATAGAGAATTTATGATGATTGAATTAGGAAAGATTGTATAAGATGTTGATGTGGAAGTGTGCTGGAATATTATGAACTGGAAAACTTTCACTAAACATGTCTCGGTATTCTGATTATAACTTGATCTGTGTATTTCTAAATGGGTTGATTCTTGATTCATATTAAACTAGAGACACATTTCTACAACTTTCTTGAAGAAATCAAATCTATATCTAAGCATTCCAAAATCTTGCTGGAAGTAGAGTTAGGAGTTTTGTTACAGTTTAAAACTAGTATGAACTGTTTTAGATATAACTTTCATTATACTGAATCCCATTGTATGCTTCTGGTGTTATTAGAAACTAGAAACATAGTTATTAGAAACTGGAAACATAGTGGAACAATTTTCTAGAAGAAAGTGTTACTTAAATACACCATTTTCCTTGTCATAATGATCATTCAAAGTTATCCCGAAAGAGGGTGCTAGGATGAAAATGCCGAGGTGTGTTGGAATTTGATAACTGGAATGTTTTTACTAAACATGCTTGGGTATTTTGGCTATATTTTGATATGTAGATTTCAAAATGAAATGATTATTGATTTAAATTGAACTAGAGACATTTGGCTACAAATGTTAAGAAGAAATTGAATTTGAATTCTGTCCTTAAGGGTCATGAAATTTCACTTGAAATTGAGTCTTGGCTTAGGCAGTAGCACTACCAGGGATAGAAATCATGTCCTATTGTTATTCAATAAATTGTATTGATATAGGCCGAATCAGAAAAAGGTGTCTTCACAAAAGTTATACTTATTCTCTTTGCTTTCGATTAATATAAAGTTTGTAACTTGTGGATGTTGGAATTGAGAGATATGAGGTGAACAACTTGAATGCTTGATCATGCATTAGCCAAAATTTCAAATGTACATAGTCTGTGGTATGTTGAGCAGAACTCATAAAATAATGATTCAAATTGAATTATATTGGTATCAATAGAGAATTAAGAAATAGGAGAATAATTTGTTAAAAGGAAGTATTACCAAATTCCTTCACTTTCCTGATGAAAATAATTGTGCAAAATGGACCTAAAAGTGTATCTTTAGACAAATCTAAGTTAATTAATTGAAAGTGGATACCCAAATGATTATTGTGATAAGATTAATGATCAGAAACTCGGAATTGTCATGAACATGCATTGTATATATTTAGTATACATGAATGCGCATTAATGAGTACATAATTGTGCAATATTGTGATATTTGTTGTGTATGATATAGAGGAGCACGTTGGACACTAGTCAAACATTGCCAGACCATCCAGGCAACAACATATTGGAGTGTACTGTGAGTAACCTAAGATGGTCTCACCTTGATTTGTTTTGTTTAGTACTAAATTGAATTTCATATTGATGAATGTGTCCTAAATTGTGTACTAATTCCGGATATGAAGGTCTGAGGTATTGATTGATGAATGTGACATTGAAGTGCTATTTGTATGTGAATGAGAATGACTAATTGAATTTGATATGTATTGATTGTGTTCTGAATTCCGGACATGAATTGTCCGAGTTTAATATTTGGGTATGTATTGGAAGTGTTATGAATTGTTGCAAAACTCTGTATGATATTTGAATTCTCAACGAAAGTTGAATGCCGAACTTAGCTCCGATGATTATGAGATTCTTCCTATGCATCATTTGTGATTGTTATACATGGTAAATTCTGTAATTTATGCATTTCATAAAATGCATGCTCAGACAAAGGCGTTGTGACTAGAGTAGCCTGTTTGATAGAGCTTTGAGCTTGGTTTCTTCACGAAGAGCTGTGCTCCGTGATTTATATCTGTACGTAGAGCTTTTCTTCGTGATATATGTTTTTGACTGAGCCCAATAGGCCAGTATTTGTATCTGTATGTGGAAGGCACTCGGTCACAAAAATAATAACAAATGTGGAGTCTCATATGCATCTATATTGATATATATATATATATATATGTTCTGATTCGCAATGATATCATAATTTGTCATGGTAATGTGTGTATTTGGATTATACAAGATCTGAATGATTATGTGTGAATTATGTGGTCTTGTGTGATTGACTTCGGTGAAATCATCAACGATGGTTCACTCATTGAGTTCGCAAAACTCATAAAAATTGAAACGTGACTTTTCAGGTACAAGACAGGAGACCTAGTTCCTTATACTGGACTAAAGAAACCTTTTGGATTAAGTTAAGGCTCAGAGGTCTATTAGCTGACATCAGAAGAGTTGTAGCTTTTGCTTTATAGTCTTCCTAGAACTTGTATAAGGTTTTGTAAATATTTTTTAATGGATACATTGTAAGATTTTTTTCAATGAATACAGTGTGATTTTTTGACAATGAATGCAATGAATGGTTTTAATTTGATGACTTTTAAATTATGTTAGATGATGCCATGTTAAGTTGGATTTATGTTTGCTCTAACATGCCACTATCATAGGATATATACTTGAATGTTGTTGGGTGTTTGGATATATACTCTAAGGTAGTGGGATGTTGTATTTTCACTCATCCGGGCAGAAGAGAGATAGAGAATTATGATATTGGAATCCAAATCTACTGACAGCTCAGCATTTATGTCTATAAAAACCAACAAAGAAGCCCTTAACCACCACCAACATAATCCTTAAAATAAGGAAGTTGTCTAGTGCAGTTTTTGTAAGAAGCCTCATTATACTAGAGAGACCTACTAGAAGTTACATGGGAAGCCACAGAAAGCACAGAAAGAAGGGGAAAACAAGGATGGACAGGCCAAAGCCCACTTCACTAAACATACAAAACCTGGAGAATCTGATCAAGCTAGAATAGAACCAAAAGGACTTAATAAAGAAGAGATTGAGTGCCTAAAAAGCATTCTGAATTCCCTGAAGGTGCTAGTGCATCATGTTCATTAGCCCAATCAAGTTATTTTTCTAATTCTCGTGCTTTTAGCGTCTCATTAGTGTCTCCTATGGATTCTTGGGTTGTAGAATTAGGTGCTACAGACCATATGACTACCTCTCATCATTTTTTTATTTCTTATAACCCCTATCCTAGTAACAGAATATTTAAAGTTGTAAAGGGCTCTCTTACTACTATTGCAAGTCAAGGAATGATTCCTTTGTCCCCTAATCTTTTCTTGAAAAGAGTACTACATGTTCCTAAACTTTCTGCCAATCTTTTGTCGATCAAAAGATTTACAAGAGACTTCAATTGCTTTTCAATCTTTGATCCTAATTATTATGTACTTTAGGATCGGAAAATGGGGAAAATGATTAGGCATGGTAAGGAAAAGGATAGACTTTTCCTTCTGGAATCTAATAATAGAGACAAAATCTCACATCCCTCCTTGACTTTCATGACTAGAGATACTCTTAACCCTATTTGACTTCATCATTATCGTTTACGTCATCCTTTTTTTAGTTTATTAAGAACCATGATTCCTAATTTGTTTAAAAACATTGATCCTAACAATTTCGATTGTGACGTGTGTGAGTTTGCCAAACATTGTCATACTTCCTTTCCTTTAAGCAATAATAAATCTGAATTTCCTTTTACTTTGATTCATTCTGATATATGGGGACCTTTAAGGATACCTAATGTGTTAGGAGCCAAATAGTCTGTTACCTTTATTGATGATTGCACAAGGGTCACGTGGATCTTTCTCATGAAAAACAAATTAGAGGTCAATGAGATTTTTCCTAATTTGTTTCATATGATTAAAAACTAGTTTAGGGTGAGCATAAAAGGGGTCAGGTGTGATAATGCCCAAGAATATGTTAATCAAACCTTATCTTCTTTCTTTTAATGTGAAGGCATTATTCATTTTTCATCTTGTGTTGATGCACCTCAACAAAATGGGGTGGCTGAACGTAAGAATAGACATTTACTTGAAGTCACTAAAGCATTATTATATCAAGTGAATGTCCCTAAACACTATTGGCATAGGTTGTTTTAACTAGAGTTCACTTGATAAATAGATTGCCTTCACGACTTCTAAAGTTTAAACCACTGGTATAAATTCTTCATAATTTCTTCCCTAGCTTTAATATAAATAGTATAACTCCAAGGGTGTTTGGATGTGTTAGTTTTGTTCAAATTCATGCTCACAATAGGGGAAAACTTAACCCTCAAGCCCTAAAGTGCATCTTTGTTAGCAACTCTTCTACACAAAAGGTATAAATATCTTCATAGCAACTCTTCTACAACCCAAGAATCCATAGCAACTATTCTGAAAAAGATAAGTATAGGGAGACTAACTTCTTACTTGATTTATTTTTCCCAGGCACACATACTGAATCAGCCACTACTGTCCCTACAGCACCTAACCAATCTAAACAAAATAAGGCAGAAAGTGTCTAGCTAGATACCTCAAAAAATACTGCACCTATCCCTAACAAGCCTCTCTTAATCTACTCACGAAGGGATACTTTCCAAACCTTACCAGAGTAGGCTCAAGGATCTAACCTGGAATCAGGTACTGAAATACAAAACCCTAAACTTGATGATTTTATATCCCTATAGCTCTTAGGAAGGGCACATGAACATGCACTAAATACCCAATTTCACAGTACAATTCCCTTGACAAATGTTCTTTAAGCCATAAATTTTTGTAAGTTCCTCACCACAAACACTTGATGAGGCACTTAGGGATAGGAATTGGAAAAATGTCATGGATGATGAGATTAATGTATTAATTAAGAATCAAACATGGGAAATAGTGGATTCACCAAAAAGAAAAAAATAGTAGGATGTAAATGGGTATTCACAATTAAATGTAAAGCAGATGTTTCATTGGAAAGATATAAAGCAAGGCTACTAGCTAAGGGGTATATTCAAACTTATGGGGTTGATTATCTTGAACCTTTTTTCCTAGTAGCAAAAATGAACACTATACGTATATTGTTATCCTTGGCAGCTAATTTTGATTGGCATTTTCAGCAATTTGATGTAAAGAATGTCTTTTTACATGGTAATCTAAATGAAGAAGTGTACATTACAACCCCTATTAGATTTAAAGATAAGTTTGGGAATAGAGTAGGCAAATTAAAAAAAGCCTTGTAAGGCCTTAAACAATCTCCTCGAGCATGGTTTAGGAGATTTATAAAGGCTATGTTGGAAATGAAGTACAAGCAAAATCAAGGAGATCACACTCTATTTATTAAATTTGCTACAGAAAACAAAATGACAGCCCTCATTATTTATGTGGATGACATTATAGTCATAGGTAATGATCTTGAAGAGAGGAAACACCTCAAACTTAAACTTGCCCAAGAGTTTGAGTTTTTCTATCCCAACGCAAAATTTAAGTTTTTCTATCTTAAACTTAAATTTGGTAAGTTGAAATATTTTTTGGGCATAGAAGTAGCTCGTTCGAAAGAGGGAATTTTTCTATCCCAACGCAAGTATATTCTAGATCTTTTGGAAGAAACTGGAATGATGTGGCGCAAACTGATTGATACACCTATACAACATAATCATAGACTAAGTAAGGCCAAAGATGATGAACCTATTGTGTTGGACCCTAAATTTTTTAAAATTATTTTTTATTTGTTTAATTATTTATTTATGATTTGTTTGTTTATTTCATTTTATTTTCTTAGAATTGAGTCTAATAATTTAGTGGGC
>JANZLH020402158.1:0-10428 GCA_026770325.2 Erythroxylum fimbriatum
AATACTTCTGCACAATTAAGCACATATGAAATAATTTCCGTTAATCTTCTAACCCCTAATTTGGGGCGTTACAAAGACTTTACTAAAATTCGCACAAAATCTGATTTCACTCACCCATGTTTGTTGTAGTGTTTTTGCATGCCTCCTTCATGTGTATAATCTATCTAACCTTCCTCCTAAGGCACATCGTGAAGGTCGCTGAGAAATTCTCCGAAGTTTAAGGGCCTAACAAACTACACCCACCAGATAGATTCGACGCCCTCTTCGAATTAGTTTGAAGGTAAGCATTCACCTGGTCCTCAAATTATCACAAGGTCATATCTTTTTCTCATGTAGCTTTTGTAACATGTTTACCTTTCCATTGAATCAAGAACTCGCTTCATCAGTTCTTCTTGTGTTGACCCATTGTTCGATGATCAGGATCTTATCCACTTAATCCTTGAACTATTTCATCACAACTAGTAAGGCTCGGTTTACCTAACTTCTATTCGGATCCGATATATCTTCATAGTAAAAGCTTGAGAAAACTAACATGAAAAGTAGGGTGTACTTTTAACCGATCGGGCAACTTCAATATATATGCCACGTTCCCCACTTTGTGTAGCCTTCAAATGGACTATCGTACTTCGACACCAAACGCCTATGAACTTGCTTACTCGAGATCTTCTTCCAAATCTGTGGAGTTAATTTCAACAAAATTTTATGATAAGGAAACCTCGAGAAAATAAGATTCTTGAAATCCCTAATCTTAGTGAATCAAAATCCTAATCTTTCTATTTTAAGAAAATGCTATATCAAACCCCAAATAATAAGTTTGAAACTTAATCTTAAAGAAATCATAAATCAATTTACATTGCAAGTACTTATTGATGTAAATCAATTTCTTGAAGTAACCATGAAGATATTCACGCCTTACTCAAAGAATTCAATTCTGAAATTTTATTAATCATCTAACCTAGGTTACAAGGATATAATAAGGTATAAATACCTTTGATCAAGTCCTAACTCTAATAGAAATAAGTTTGTAAGCCCATTTAATGAAAACTAGGCTAATCCTAACAAATCTAGGAGTATTTAGTCCATTGAACATAATCTGATTCAAGTCCTTTTTGGAATGGGCTAAAAACATTAAAATAAATAAGTCTCAAAATAACCTAAACAAACAAAGTACATGTTCCTAATTAAAAGAACAACTCATAAACAAGTCATTGGGCCTAAAATAAGAGATAATAAATAACAAGCCCAAATTCTCGAAATGTGCCTCAAACAAGACTTGAGTTTGTTTCCCAAAATGGCTAAGTACTAGCATTTTCCAACGCATCCTCCAATAAAATCACAAGATTGGGCATGCTTTGGCGTTCCTCCATAAATGTTTCGACCTCTTCATGTACTTGACTTGTAATTTGGGCTTGAACAAAAGCTTACATCATTTGTTTAAGCCTTGAAGCTTGTTGCGTTGTAATTGAACCACTTGGCATTTGTAGCTTGTCAGGTTAATGTGTAAGGCGTGGAACTCCATTGTGATGGCTGGTTATATCATCCCCTACCTCCATATCACTGCAATCCTCAAGCTTAGGCATTTCTTCTCCATCACTCTCTTGGGATGCAATTCTCCAATCATTTTTCAAAGGCATAATTTTTTATTTGGCATTGTGAAGCAATATGACTAGATCCTAAACACTTAAAGCATTTAATATCTCTGTGCTTAGTAGATGCGTTAACACTATTTAGATGAGAATTCATACCTTTAGAGGTTGTCCCCCTTATTTTTGGACTTGTCCCTGTAATCATTGGACTTGTTCTTGCCTTTTTCTTCCTTCTTAGGCCACTTGGAACTTTAAGAACTTGAAGAACCAAAATTGTAAGCCTTGTTAGAGCTTTTACTCTTCAATTGCTTTTCAATTTTCATAGCCATGTTGACCATTTTATCAAGCTCCACATAATGATACAATTCTACAATGTTAGCTATCTTTTTATTCAAACCAGCAAGAAAATAAGCCATGGTGTCTTCCTTTTCTTCTTTAATATTAGCCCTTATCATAGCCATTTCTATCTCTTTGTGATAGTCCTCAACGCTCTTATTACCTTGTCTCAAAGTCTGGAATTTTTGGTGCAACTCCCTGTAGTAGTAACTACGCACAAAACGTCTCCTTATGATGGATTTCATCTCCACCCATGTTTCAACAGGTCTATCTCTAGCTCTTCTCTTATTCAGAAGTAGTTGATCCCACCAAACAGTTGCATAGTCAGAGAATTCAACTGCTGCCAACTTCACCTTCTTTTCTTCTAAGTAGTTTTGGCAAGCAAATATCATCTATACTTTTCTTTCCTACTCCAAGTAGGCTTCTACGTCATTCCTCCCTTGGAAAGATGAAATCTTCATTTGGATGCTTCTTATGTTTCTATCAACTCTCTCAACTTCTTCCTCATCTCTACCCCTTTCAACTCCCCCCCTATGGCCTCTTCTATTTTGACCTCTCTCTCTTCTTCCTCCTCTTCCATAGTTTCGAACTTCATACCACTCCTTTTCATCATCATCTTCATAACCAACACCTTCTTCATAGTTTTAGAGATTTCGAGTTGTAGTTGAAGCTCTTTCTCTTGGTGCATTATTAACTGAAAACTCTTGCAAAGCTCTGATCAATATATCTTGTCTTTTAAACTTGTCACTGACATCTCTAAACATGTTCTCTATCTGTATAAACTAATTTTGCATAGCTGTAAAAGTAAAGAAAGTCTTATTTTGTTGTTCATTGTCACTTCCTTTTCTTTCACTAAACTTCCCATTACCATTACCATGCTTATCATTTGTCTTAGACATGGTGTAAACCTGCAAGAAAACGTTAGAAAGAACCTTACAATCACTCCCTCACATGTTTCCCTTAAATTAGATTGTACACTCGTGTTTTTACACAATATTAATGGCTTTTCACTATATAAACTCACCCTCTTGCCTTGTACCTCTTAAGTGACGTCTTTCAAGTTACTTTTCAGAAACCAATTCAACAAAACTAAGCAAACAGCAAACGACACAAATTAATTGAAAAGAACTAGTGAATCTTAATGAGAAACGAAATATGAACAATTTTAAAAGCAAAGTAATGCACGGATAGAAATAAAATAGTATGCTAATACACAGATGAAAAAGATGTGTATGCAATGATTTTTGTTTATAATTGAACAATATGAATGCAAGATTGTCCAATTTAATGTGATGGAAGCAAAGAAAGGCACAAACAAGAAAGTAAACTAAGAATTAAAGAAAGACACTTAATATATTGTAAAACTCAACAAAAAATTTGAGAACTCCAAAAACAAATTTCAAATCTGCCCAAAGTTTAAAGTAGGCAACTCAACGTGCTTTCAATGACTTTTGCATAAAAATAGGCTAATTTGAAGTTTTAACTTAAGTTTCATGCAGAAAAGTTAATTACCTAATTTGAATTTCCAAGAATAGCATAAAAGATTCAAGAAAGCAAATCTTGATATGTTCTTGAATGGAAAGACTCGTACTTGTTAAAAAAAATCAATCTTAAGGTTAAACATGACAATCTTGATGAATCTTGAAGTAAGAATAAAACAAAGATTTTTTGAATCACAATCTTGGGTGTTTCTTGATCAATTTTGAAATTTCTTTTCTTTTTTCTTCCACTATTCACACTTATTTTGCTATTGTTCACTTTTTTCTGCTATTATTCACTATTTTTTTTTACTATTTTTCACTTTTTTTTGCCACTGTTTACGTTTTTTTTATGATGATCAAGATTAAAGAAACAAGAAAGAATCAAAGAATAAAAGAACGCAACAAGAACTAAAAAAAGTATCAATGACTGATTCGGCAATCACAATGAAGATACGTATGAGTTCAATAGAATTAAGCCAAAGCTCTAATACCAAGATAATACGGAAACTCCAAGAAAACAAGGCTCTTGAAACCCCCTAATTTATTGAATCAAAACCCTAATCTTTCTATTCCAAGAACATGCTACATCAAACCTTAAATCATCAGTTTGAGATTCAATCTCAAAGAAATCATAAATCAATTTACGTTGCAAATACTTACTTATTGATGCAAATCAATTTCTTGAAGTAACCATGAAGACATTCATCCCTTACTTGAAGAATTCAATTTTTAAATTTTATTAATCATCCAATCTAGGTTACAAGGATATAATAAGGTATAAATATCCTGGACCAAATCCTAACCCTAATAGAAATAGATTTGCAAGCTCATTTAATGAAAACTAAGCTAATCCTAACAGATTTAAGAGTATCTAGCCCATTGAATATAATCTGATCCAAGTCCTTTTTGAAATGGAATAAACACATTAAAACAAATAAGTCTCAAAATAATCCAAACAAACAATGCACATGCTACTAACTAAAAGAATAGCCCATAAATAAGTCCTTGACCCTAAAATAAATAAGAGATAATAAATAACAAGCTCAAATTATCAAAATGCGCCCCATCAAGACTTAAGCTTGTTTCCTAAAATGACTAAGTACTAGCCTTTTCCAACGCCTCCTCCAATAAAGTCATAAGCTTGGGCGTGCCTTGGTGTTCCTCCATGGATGTTTCAGCCTCCTTATGTACTTGACTTGTGATTTGGGCTTGAACAAAAGCTTGTATTGCTTGTTTGAGCCTTGAAACTTGTTGCGTTGTAATTGGATCACTTGGCTTGTGTAGTTTGTCAGGTTGATGTGTAAGGCATGGAACTCTATTGCGACAGCTAGTTGTATCACTTTATCTCCCACGTGTCAAATTCTAACGGTCTCCTCCGAAAATCTGCTTGCTTCTTCATCCATTGAGAAGCTTTTTGAAGACTATGTCTCACCTCATCCAACAATTCTTGCTTCTCCAACGCAAATTTATGCGTCGCAGGATATTTTTGTCACTTGTCCTTTATTGAGCAATCTCTAGTGGTGTGAGAGGCTATTGTCTTAACACAATCTCAAAGGGACTTTCCTCTATAGCCGAAGATCTATGCAAGTTATAACAAAACTGTGCAGTATCAAGTAAACTCAACTAGTTATGTTGACTTGTACTTACATAATGTTGTAGGTACTCCTTCAATAAATCGTTGATTTTTTTGTTTAGCCATCTGTTTGTGGGTGATTTGTCGTTGAAAACTTCAAATTGCAACCTATCATATTAAAAAGGGACATCCAGAATCGGCTTGTAAATCTGGCGTCTCGGTAGCTCATAATATGCGTTGGAACTCTGAAATACTTTATCACGTTCTTGTATAACAATTCGGCTGCAACATCCAAGGGACAAGTCACAGGAATTGGTACGAAGATCACATACTTGGAGAATCTGTCAACCACCACCATGATTAATGTCATATTGTCCACCTTTGAAAACCCACTATTGAAATCCATTGAAATCGACATTCACGGTATCAGAGCCGGTTCTCGAACCGTTATGTCAGCATAGGACGTTAGGCTCTAAAACGGGCTGGGTCATAAGGGGTTAGATTGTGAGATCCTACATCGGTTGGAGAGAAGAATAAAGTACACCTTATAAAGGTATGGATATCTCTCCTCTTCAAACGCGTTTTCCTAGGGATGAGAAGAGCAAAATCGTAAGAGTCTTGGCCTGAATGTCAACCCAAAGCGTACGATATCTGTGAACAGGTAGTCTAGGCTGTTATAAATAGTATCAGAGTCGCTTCTCGAACTGTTTTGCCAACGTAAGACGTTGGGCCTTAAAGGGGGCTGAGCCTTAAGGGGAATGGATTATGAGATCTCACATTGATTAGAAAGGAGAACGAAGTATGTCTTATAAGGGTATGAATACCTCTTCCTCTAAGACTCGTTTTTTGGGATATGAGGAGCAAAACTGTGAGGGCCTTGGCCCAAGGACAACCCAAAGTGGACAATATCTGTGGACGGATGGTCTGGGCTGTTACAAATGGTATCAAAGTCATTTTTTGACCCATTGTGTCAGCGTCAGACGCTGGGCCCTAATGGGGCTAGACCCTGAGGGGGTGGATTGTGAGATCCCACATTAGTTGGAGAGAGGAACGAAGTACGCCTTATAAAGATATAGATACCTCTCCCTCATAAACGTATTTTTCCAAGAGGGGAATAGAAAAACCGTGAGAGGTTTGGAATCCAAAGCGGACAATATTTGTGGGTAGGTAATCTACACTGTTACAAGTGTTATCAGAGCCGACTTCTAACTAGATGTACTAGCATAGGATGCTGGGCCTTAAAGGGAGGCAGATTATGAGATACCACATCAGTTGGAGAGGGAACGAAGTACGTATTATAAGGGTATGGATACCTCTACCCCTTATACGCGCTTTTTCAGGAAGGAGGAAGAGTAAAACCGTGAGGGGTTTGACCCGAAAGGCAACCTACAACGGACAATATCTGTGGACAGGTGACCTGGGCTGTTACAAATAGAATCAGAATCGATTCCTAAACTGTTATGCCAGTGTAGGACGCTGGGCCCTAAGGGGGTGAATTATGAGATTTCACAGCGATTGGAGAGGAGAACAAAGTACACCTTATAAGGGTATGGATACCTCTCCCCTAAAACGAGTTTTTTTGGGTGTGGGAAGAGCAAAAACATGAGGGTCTTGGCTCAAAGGGCAACCCAAAGCGGACAATATCTGTTGACGGATGGTCTGAGTTGTTATAAATGGTATCAGAGCCGGTTTCCGACCTGTTGTGCCAGCACAGGATGCTAAGCCCTAAGGGGGCTAGGCCCTAAGGGGTGGATTGTGAGATTCCACATCAATTGGAGAGGAGAATAAAGTATGCCTTATAAGGGTATGGATACCACTTCCCCTCATACGCGTTTTTCCAAGAGAGGAAGAGCAAAACCGTGAAGAGTTTGACCAAATGGGCAACCCAAAGCGGACAATATCTGTGAACGGGTGGTCTGCACTGTTATAAATAGTATCAGAGTCAATTCTTGAACCATTGTGCCAGCGTAGGACGCTGGGTTCTAAGGAGGGTGGATTATGAGATCCCACATCAGTTGGAGAGGAAAACAAAGTACGCCTTATAAGGGTATAGATACTTCTCTCCCTAAGACACGTTTTTCCAACAGGGGGAAGAGCAAAACCGTAAGGGGGTTTGGCTCGAGGGGTAACTCAAAGCGGAATATATCTATAGGTGGGTGGTCTGGATTGTTATGCACGGTCTCTCAAGGAGGGATAAGGGTTGTAGCAAATCTGCTTCCTTCTTACTCTCTGGCTTATTCAACTGACAAATGAGGCATGTCTTGACGTAACATTGCACGTCATTTTCCATATTTTGCCAAAAATAAGAATGAGATAGGAGCGCCAGCATCAATTGGACTCTTGGGTGACCAACCCATTGTGAGTCATGTGTCTCCTTCAACAACTGTTTTCGCAATCTACTAAAACTCGACACATATACTTGACTACTCTTAATCATCAAAAGTTCATTATTGTCGAGCCAAAACCTGCTTACAAAACCTTCCTTGACTTGAAAAATCAACTTACAGTACATGGTGTCTAAGGGAGATGCCGCCTTGATTCGTTCCAACAAGTTGGACTTCACCCTCGTGACTGAATAAAGGGCCACAAATACCTCCTTCCTACTCAAAGCATCTGCCACATTGTTGTATCTTGCCAGTTTATGCTCACACAGAGTCATATTTAGCAAGAAACTCCTGCCACTGGGCTTGTTTTGCGAACTTCTTTTAGGTTCTGAAAAACATGTTAGCAACATTATCCGGTCGGATAATGAACCTAGTTTTCAGCAAATATACTTATCATCAAGGCAATGCACTACCGCAAGCATCTCCTTCTCATGCATCGAGTAACGCTGCTCCGTACCATTGAGCTTTCAGCTCTCAAATGCTACCGGATGACCCTCCTGTATAAGGACTCCACCGATGGCTTTGTTCGAAGCATCAGTATATACCTCAAATAAAAGATCGAACATGAGCAGCTTCAACATAGGTTTGGTTGAGATAGTGGCTTTAAGTTTCTCGAATGCCTCCTCACATGCTCTCGACCAACACCACTTTTGCTTCTTCTTCAACAAGTTCGTCAATGGTGTCGCTTTCATAGAGTATCCCATAATAAACCGTTTATAGTAGTTCATCAGGTTGAGAAAACTCCGCAATTCTTGTACTGTTGTGGGAGCCTGCCGCTCAACTATTGCTTTCACCTTTCTTGGATCCATCCTGACCTAACCCTTGCTCACCACGTGACCCAAGAATTTGATTTGCAATTGAGCAAACTTGCACTTCTCTATCTTCACGTAGAGCTTGTGTTGTCTTAGTTTTTCGAACACCGACCTTAAGTGTTCTACATGTTCTGCCATATTTGTTGCTATACACAACAAATTCATCCAAGAAATCGTATAACACATCATTCATAAGGTTGCAAAATATAACAGAGGCTTTAGTTAATCTAAACGACATAACTAAACATTTGTAGGATCCATACCGAGTTACGCACGTTATCTTTTGCTCATCACCCTCAACCATTTGCATTTTCTAATACCTATTTCGAAGATCCAACTTAGTAAACACTTTAGCTCTTGACAACCTGTCCATCAAATCATGAACCAAAGGTATCGTATACTTGTTTGTTATCATTACGTTGTTCAACGCTTGATAATCTACACATATTCGAAGTGTACCGTCTTGCTTTTTCTGAAACAATACCAGGGCGTCGTATGGGGCTTTCAATAACTCACCAAGTTGTTTCCAAAATTCTGCCAATTTTATTGGGGACATCCTATATAGGGCACGTGTAGGTGGGATCCTGTGATCTACCTCACGATGATGGGGAAGAATTTTTGACAACTCTTTCAACGTCACCTCCCGAAACTCTCTCAACAAACTTCAACCGCATCAGGGACTTCCACCACGTGGTCTTCGCTGATTTTCCACATGATAGTGAGATAGGTCTCTACGCCCTTCTTCCACCATTTCTTGATGCTCATGACCAAAACATGTCTTACCGAGGTTGTAGCATGCATCATTCCACCATTGAACCTACAACAATTCATGTAGAAGGAATTTTGATCGTTCATTAAAATTATACCTACCAAACTCGGATACAATACCACCTTCGCTGCTTTGAGGAAATTGATCCGCAATATCATCTCAAAATCTTCCAGTGGTATGATAATGAAGTTCATCTTGGCACGCCAACTTCCAATGCTGACTAGAACATTGTAAGCAATTCCCACATTTGCTTGTGCTTTCCTTGCAGGAGTTTTAATTTTCATCAGGGCCTTGGACACTTTTATGCCCAACTTCCAAACTGTCTTTTTTACTAGGAAACTGTGGGTCGCAATCGTATTTACCATTGCGGTCACGTCTTTCTCTCCAACTTGTACACCCACGTACATTAGTATACCAGAGGGAACCGACTCACTACTAACTACATAAAGCAAGGCGATCGGATTTAGTGCCGCATCTTCCAAAGATTTATCGTCTTATTCGACAATTAGGGCATTCAACTTCTCCTTTCTTGGGCACTCTTTGGAAAAATGTGGATCGCTGCACAAGTAACAAGTAACCTTGCTTTTCTTTGAGGACAGCTCTCCGTTCTTAGAACTACCATTCTGCTTGCCCTTGCCCTTGAAATCCTCCTTTTTGAAGTCTTTCTTCTTCTTCCTCTTTGTCTTCTCGTGTTGAGCGTGGCCTTTGCCTTTGGAAGAATTTAAGGAGCTCACCTTATATTCTTTCGCTATTCAAAAATCTATCAAGGTACCAGTGGCCGTGATTGCACCAACCACGTCCTTCACATTTTGCCTCCGTAATTCCATTTAAGCCCATGGTTGTAACCTGGATAGAAAATTGAAGAGCTTGTCTTTGTCTGACATATTCTCAATATCCAACATTAGAGGACTAAATGATTTGACACAGTCTCTTGCCAATCCATCCTGCTTGAGCTTTTTTAAGGCATCACTCGCGAGCCAAAAAGTATTCATGGAAAGGAACTGATCATTGAGCTCCTTCTTCATCTGCACCTACATTTTCATGAGAGTTTTACCCGCACTAATCTCTGCAGAGGTCCTCGCCCTCCACCAGAGCTTGATATCTCCATCCAAGTACATGGTTGTCATATTGACTTTCTCATTATCGGATACCCTAATAGCCGCAAAGTATTGCTCTATATCTCACAAAAGATTCTCCAACACCTTAAGGCCCCACACGCCTTCGAACATCTTGGGTTATGTACCTTCATAGATGAAAGTTGTTGTGTGGAGCTTTCTCCTCGATCGACATCCAGCGTTGTTACAACACGCCTCAGCACAATGATCTTAAATTGGGCCTCCTCTTGTGCCTTCAACACCTCCGTCATCTGTTGTTGTAATTGTTGGATCCGCGCCTCCAACATCTCGAATCGAGTATTATGAGATGTGACATCTTCCTCCCCTTGAAGAATTAGCCCAATGAGTGCCTCCACCCTAAACTGACCTATT
>JANZLH020402167.1:0-10428 GCA_026770325.2 Erythroxylum fimbriatum
CTATCCACCCACAATCACACAATGCATACACATTATGGAAACTAAAACTACATCATATCCTGCGAACTAACATTCTTCTCACCAATTTCGAATACAACAAAACGACCACAGATCAGTATACAAATCCCCAACCAAACTCCTTCTTCCCCAAAGCAAAACATAACAAACTTCACATCCCACACATGACGTCAATTCAAAAACGCAGTGGGCATGCATTGCTGGATCCGGGAATAATGTGGGTCTCCGGGTCAACCACAAAAATGAACCATACAAAGGGACAAAGACTAGAAGAAGACGACAATACTGATATGGTTGCGCAACCAGAGTGTCGGTCAAGCAAGGAAGACCGACATTTTTAAGCCATATAATCAAATACTTACCCAACCTTGGAGAGACCAACGTGTTGGGGAAGCAGAGATCCGAGAGGGAACGTTGGGACGACGAGATCCGAAAAGGCTGGGACAAAGGGCAGCGTGCGCGATCCAACACAAACGAACAACAGTTGGGGACGAAGAGAGCCGGAGTTGGGGAAGAATAGGGTAGCTGGAGTCGGGGGATAGTTGAGTCAAACGAACATTGTTATGTCGCGGAGACAGGGACAACGTGTCCCTGTCCTCCCACTGGAGACGGTGGACAAAAACCCGAGGACAGCAACCAAACAGGTAGCGGAGACAGGATTTCTTTGTTTTGTCCACTGTCCCCACTCACGGGGACAGTAACCAAACACGCGGTTAAACTCTGATTGAAAAAATAACGATGAAGGACAGACAATATGAATATCATACATAAACATAACTCAATTGTTTAATTTAATTCAAACTAATTAAAATTGATTGAAATTAGTAATTAAAAAATTTTCAATAAATTATTAATTTGAGTCAAATTAAATTAATTATGTACTTAAATTTTGTTTTTTTCTTAAAAAATTTTTAACTTTAAACTTATTGAGATTCAAACTTAAGTTTATTTAAAAGACCCTGAGGATAGGTCCGAGTCTAATCCGACCTATCATATACTAATGACAATGCCTATCTGGATTTATGATGATAGGCCCATATTTAAAGCCCAACAACATACACAATTTTAGCCACGTTGTTAAACGCTTTTCCATGAATCAACTAGAATAGAAGAACTTTAACCATCAAGCACCTCACTGGCTGTCTCTCCCTCTCTCTCCTTCCTTCAACACCTATAAGAACCTCCAACACTCACTTAGCCCTTTTTTATTCTCTCCTTTAGGGTTTTCTCTCCTCTCACGAACACCTCCAACCTAATCCCCAATCGGAATCTCCGCAATTCGGATTGGTTTGCGTTTGAGGTAATTCTAGGGTTTTGGATTTTCTTTTGGATTGAAAAAGGGGCTTCTTTGTTATTCTGTAAGATCAGATGTATTGGGAATCGCGATCCGGTCTAGCGTGATCGCGACCGTCGACTCGATCCCGGTGGTTCGGTTCTTGTATGGAAACTCGTAGCCGGAAGCGGGCGGAGGCCTCGTCAGCTGCCCCTCCATCGACCGGTCCTAGCACTCGCTCTCACAAACGAGCTCGCCTTTCCTACTCAGCCGCTGCCTCCGCCGTCGCCGCACCGACTACCGCCACACGCTCACGCCCCACACGTTCCCGACCCACCTCCATGGACCCCACAACCACCACCCCTGTAGAGTCCTCCTCCTCCTCCTCGCGTACTCGCCGGTCACGTAATGAATTGGATAAAGGGAAGGAAAAAGAACACGAGGTTAGGGTTCGTGAAAACAGAGACAATCTAGGGATAAATATGGAAACTTCTAACAATAACCCTAATGAAGACGATGATAACGACAGTGAAGGTGGGGGAGTTGGTGCTTTTCACCAGAATTTGACCTCCGCGAGCAGTGCTCTTCAGGGTTTGTTGCGAAAGCTTGGTGCAGGTCTCGATGATCTGCTTCCGTCATCTGGAATGCCGTCGGGTTCGTCCTCACATCAATCTGGAAGATTGAAGAAGATCTTGTCAGGGTTGCGGGCCGATGGAGAGGAAGGGAAGCAAGTGGAGGCATTGACGCAGTTGTGTGACATGTTGTCAATAGGGACCGAGGAGTCTTTGAGTACTTTTTCAGTTGATTCTTTCGTTCCGGTTCTTGTGGGGTTGCTGAATCATGAGAGCAATCCTGACATTATGTTACTAGCCGCGAGGGCCATCACACATTTGTGTGATGTGTTACCTTCTTCTTGTGCTGCCGTTGTGCACTATGGTGCTGTTCCGTGTTTTGTCGCGAGGTTGCTTACTATTGAGTATATGGACTTGGCTGAACAGGTTAGGGTTAAAGTTTGGTTAATTTGGTATAGAATTTTATATTTTTCTAGTTACCCCTTTGATGCTTTGCTCAGGCAAGTTGTTGATTACTTTGTTGTCGTTGGACAAAGTTTTTCTTGGATTATTACTGAGATTTGTGGTTTTATGGTAAAAACAGTCTCTGCAAGCACTGAAGAAGATATCTCAGGAGCACCCAACAGCTTGCTTGCGAGCTGGTGCTCTTATGGCAGTACTCTCTTATCTTGATTTCTTTTCTACTGGTGTCCAGGTAACTGATGTTTGTGAATTCGTCTAGTGTTAGCTACGCCGTGTGCTTTAAGGAACTGTAGGATTAGGGAGTGTTTTGTAGAGTTTGTTCATATTGAATTCTGTGCTTCCAGCGAGTAGCATTGTCGACTGCTGCAAATATGTGCAAGAAACTCCCTTCAGATGCTGCTGATTTTGTCATGGAGGCCGTTCCTTTATTGACAAATCTTCTTCAGTATCATGATTCAAAAGTAAGATTTTATTTTGTGTGTAAACTACCTTTTTTTTGGTAGTTGTTATTCGTGTAGTTGATGTTTTCTATCATTGTAGGTATTGGAGCATGCATCTATTTGTTTAACTCGGATTGCAGAAGCCTTTGCTTCATCACCAGACAAACTGGATGAACTATGTAATCATGGACTGGTCACACAGGCTGCTACTCTTATTTCCACGAGCAATTCTGGTGGTGGACAGGCATCTCTTAGCACACCTACATATACGGTAAAAAAAAGTCATTGCTATTGAGTTCTGTTGTCTTATATGTTTATATTGCTCTGATCTGACATGAAGCATGCAGGGTTTGATACGTCTGTTGTCTACTTGTGCAAGTGGGTCCCATCTTGGTGCCAAAACTTTACTTCTTCTTGGAATCAGCGGCATTCTTAAGGATATACTATCAGGTTCTGGTGTTTCTGCAAATTCGTCTGTCTCCCCAGCTCTAAGTAGACCATCTGAGCAGGTGACTGCTGCTTCCTATATTATTATAATTCCGTCTGATTTGGGTTTCTGTGGTTTTGTAGACTCCATCATTATACTATATGATCACTTTTTAGAAGATAGAATTTAACATTTCTGCTTTCTCTTTTGCTATGTAGATTTTTGAGATTGTCTACCTTGCAAATGAGCTTCTTCCACCACTTCCAGAAGGAACAATCTCCCTCCCTATAAGCCCATTCTTGGTAGGTTCTGCTGTGAAGAAATCTCCTCCTTCAAGCAGCTCTGCAAAACAAGATGATGTAAATGGGAATGTTCTTGAGGTTTCAGCTCGAGAACAACTACTAAATGATCAGCCAGGGCTTCTCCAGCAGTTTGGAATGGATCTTCTCCCGGTGATGATACAGGTTGGTTTTTTGTGGATGGCAGCATATAGTTTACTAGAATCTCTTTGACATTTGCACTAGTTGCTCATAAAGTACTATTTGCTTGTCCAACAGATCTATGGTTCCAGTGTAAACAGTTATGTTCGCCACAAATGTTTCTCAGTGATTGGGAAGTTGATGTACTTCAGCAATGCTGAAATGATCCAATCTTTGTTAAGTGTGACAAACATATCAAGGTACTAAACTTCACTCATTCATTATCTCTTGGATTGTATGCATAATGTAGTAGATTGTTGAAGCTATTGTCCTTTTTTTTCCTCCAGTTTTTTAGCTGGTGTGCTAGCATGGAAAGACCCCCAAGTGTTGGTTCCTTCCCTGCAAATTGCTGAAATTCTAATGGAAAAGCTTCCTGAGACATTTTCAAAAAATTTTGTTAGAGAAGGTGTAGTTCATGCAATAGATCAACTTATTTTGGCCGGAAGTCAAAATATAGAAACAAGCCAACCACCTTCTGCTGAGAAGGATAATGATTCTATCCCAGGGACATCATCACGTTCTAGGCGATACAAACGTCGTAACCCTAATCCTGAAGGAAATTTATCAGAAGAACGAAAAAATTCAGTATTGGCGCATATTGGATCTCCTCCTAGCTCTATAGAAATCCCTACGGTTAATCTCAATCTTCGTATGACGGTCAGTGCACGTGCTAAAGCTTTTAAAGATAAGTACTTTGCTGCAGATAATGGTGCTGCAGATAAGGGGGTTTCTGATGATCTCTTACATCTGAAAGAGCTTTGCATGAAATTGAATTCTGGTGTTGATGACCAGAAGTCTAAAGCAAAGGTTAAATCCAGAGCTTCTGGTTCTCGCCTCGACAATTGTGCCAACAAAGAAGAGTACTTGATAGGGGTGCTATCTGAGATGCTGGCTGAGTTAAGTAAAGGGGATGGTGTTTCGACATTTGAGTTTATTGGTAGTGGTGTTGTCGGCGCATTGCTTAACTACTTCTCTTGTGGTTACTTCTCTAAGGAAAGAATTTCAGAGGCCAATCTTCCCAAGCTTCGTCAACAAGCACTTAAAAGGTTTAAGTTATTTGTTTCTCTTGCACTTCGTTCCAGTATTGATGGGGGGATGACAACTCCTATGGCTGTTTTGGTCCAGAAACTTCAAAATGCACTGTCATCCTTGGAACGTTTTCCTGTTGTGTTGAGCCATCCGTCTAGGTCTTCTAGTGGGAGTGGACGTCTCTCTTCTGGATTGAGTGCATTGACTCAACCTTTTAAGTTACGCCTTTGTAGAGCTCCGGGGGAGAAATCTCTCCGCGACTATTCTTCAAATGTTGTTCTAATTGATCCATTAGCAAGTTTGGGCGCTGTTGAAGAATTTCTATGGCCCCGGGTGCAGCGTGGTGAATCAGGTCAAAAGTCCATGGCATCTGCTGGAAATTCTGAATCTGGGACCACATCAGCTGGAGCTGGCGCATCATCTCCATCCTCCTCTACTCCTGCCTCAGCCACTCGTCGACATTCTTCCAGAACAAGGACTTCTGTTAACATAGGTGATGCAGCTAGAAGGGAACTGGTACAGGAGAAAACCGCATCATCATCGAAGGGAAAGGGGAAAGCTGTTTTGAAGCCTACCCTGGAGGAGACAAAAGGACCGCAAACCAGAAATGCAACTCGTAGAAGAGCTGCAGTGGATAAAGATGCGCAAATGAAATCTGTAGATGGAGATTCAAGCTCTGAGGTAATTGATAATTAAATTTGGGTTTTCTAGGTCCTCCTGTTAATTAATTTATCCCATGCTGTGAATGCATCTAGTGGTCTGCAGTTGTACTAGAATTACTTGTATAATAATTAATCTTTATTTTCCTTAGGATGAAGGATTAGATATGTCTCCTGTTGAGATTGATGATGCATTGGTGATTGAAGATGATGACTTCTCTGATGATGAAGATGATGACCATGATGATGTATGTTCTCTGAATCCTCTGTCTCAGTTGATAGTTATGTAGTTTATCTGATCCATTTTTCATTTTGCAAGCGCATACTATTCCCACTCTGTGATATCTTCATCCCGGGCTTTATCAAACAAGAGGAGTTTTTAGTTAGGTAGCTGATATAGTTGCCAACTAAGCTTCTCAAACTCAACCTCTCGCATGCTAGGTTAACTCATTTCGATTAACTACGAAAGGAGAAATAACTTAGTTTTGTACCATAGATTGGATTTTTAACTGCCAGATATTATTTGGACTGAAACAATTTCTCGTGTGTATGTGTGGCTTGGCATATGGGTGCCTGCTGTGAAGGGTCATTTGTTGCTATGCAATAGTATTTTTTTATCATATGAAGCATTGTTTGCCTGGGGCTTCTAAAGCTTCAGAAGGTAGACATGGTGTCTTGGATGTTCAATCATATTTCCAGAGTGCTGTATAACATAGTTATACTGGCAACCACAACTATAATGAGGTCAAATTCTGTGGCTTCTTAACATTTCAACTGATTCTTTTTTCCTTTCTCACCCTTAATAGGTTCTAAGGGATGATTCTCTTACTGTTTGCATGGCTGAAAAGGTGCATGATGTGAAATTGGGTGATGCTCCTGAAGATAGTGGTGCACCAGCAACAGGCGATGGTCAAGCAAATCCTGCTTCTGGTTCAAGTAGTAGAGCAGCTCCTATCAGAGGATCAGATTCTACTGATTTTAGAAGCGGTAGCCCTTATGGATCACGCGGTGGTATGTCATTTGTTGCTGCTGCCATGGCTGGTTTGGGTTCTGCTAATGGTAGAGGGATCAGGGGAGGGCGAGATCGACAAGGAAGACCCTTATTTGGTAGTTCAAATGATCCTCCAAAATTGATCTTCACTGCTGGTGGAAAGCAGCTAAATAGGCACTTGACAATCTATCAAGCTATCCAAAGACAACTTGTAATGGATGAAGAGGAGGATGACCGGTATGCTGGCAGTGATTTCATCTCCAGTGATGGAAGCAGGCTTTGGGGTGACATATATACCATTACATATCAGAGGCCAGATGTTCAGGCTGATAGGGGTTCAGCTGGGGGCACAAGTTCTACTAACGCATCAAAGTCCAATAAATTGGGTTCTTCATCTGGTTCCAACACTGATTCCCAGTTGCATCGTGTCTCACTTTTGGACAGCATCTTGCAAGGGGAACTTCCCTGTGATTTGGAGAAATCTAATCCTACTTATAACATTTTGGCACTCTTGCGTGTGCTTGAGGGCTTGAATCAGCTTGCACCTCGCCTGAGAGCACAGTTGGCTTCTGACAATTTTGCCGAGGGAAAAATCACTACTATGGATGAGCTGACTGTAGCTGGGGTAAGGGTTTCAGCTGAAGAATTTATCAACAGTAAGCTGACTCCTAAATTAGCTCGACAAATTCAGGATGCCCTTGCATTATGTAGTGGTAGTCTTCCTTCATGGTGCTACCAACTCACAAAAGCCTGTCCATTTTTGTTCCCATTTGAGACCCGAAGACAGTACTTCTATTCTACTGCTTTTGGATTATCTCGCGCTCTGTATCGTCTTCAACAACAGCAGGGTGCTGATGGCAATGGATCAACAGGTGAAAGAGAGGTGAGAGTTGGGAGGTTGCAGCGGCAAAAGGTTCGAGTTTCCAGGAATCGCATCTTGGATTCTGCGGCAAAAGTAATGGAGATGTATTCCAGCCAGAAAGCTGTGCTTGAAGTGGAATATTTTGGTGAAGTGGGGACAGGATTGGGTCCTACTTTGGAGTTTTATACACTTCTAAGCCATGACCTTCAAAAAGTTGCACTTGGAATTTGGAGGTCAAGCTCATCATCACATAAACCTCAAATGGAAATCAATGTAGAGGATGGCAAGAATGGGAAATCAAATAACATCTCTGTGGTTGCAAGTGATGGGGATCTCATCCAGGCTCCACTTGGATTGTTTCCTCGACCTTGGCCTCCAAATGCTGATTCTTCTGAGGGTAGTCAGCTTTACAAGGTTGTTGAGTACTTCCGCCTGGTTGGACGTGTGATGGCCAAAGCTCTTCAAGATGGGAGGCTATTAGACCTGCCATTGTCAATTGCATTTTATAAGCTTGTTCTTGGTCAAGTATGCTTCTCATCCATCTTATTAGTGCAATTTTAATAAGGTTAAATGTCTTGCAGTTGTTTCAGTCTGGCCCATAGACTTGAATTATTTATCTCTCAATCCATTGCAGGAGCTTGATCTGTATGATATTATTTCATTTGATCCTGAATTTGGGAGGATCTTGCAAGAATTGCAAGCCCTTGTGTTTCGGAAACACCAGTTAGAATCAGGTGGGGAGAACTGTGACTTAATTACTGATCTACGATTTCGCGGAACACCAGTAGAAGACCTTTGCTTTGATTTTACTCTTCCTGGGTATCCAGAGTACACCCTGAAGCCAGGAGATGAAGTGGTGAGAAATAATTGATAGTACTAGTGACTTTCTTTTAACCTTGCTATTTTCTGTATACTTTGCTATTAAGCATGGTTTCCTTAAAAAAGCTTTTTTCATTGTTTAATCTCCAGGTGAATATACATAATCTGGAGGAATACATATCCTTGGTAGTTGATGCTACAGTGAAGACTGGAATTATGCGACAGATGGAAGCATTTAGGTCTGGCTTCAATCAGGTAGATTACCTTCCATATCTTAATATGCTCTCACGTTTTAATTGGTTAATATATGGGAGTAACCAGACCGCCATCTGAATGTTTTTGTTGCTTTTGTTTCTATCTTATTTCTGATCTGTGTAGTTGTGCTTTTTCCACTCCAAATTCTTGTCTTGTGCTTCATGATGGGCAGGTTTTTGACATCTCATCATTACAAATATTTACCCCGCTAGAACTGGATTATTTGCTTTGTGGGCAAAGAGAATTGTGGGAGGTATGAGCCCTTTTGATATGCATACGTAATGAATGGAGCTTGTGATGTTCACCACACTAAAGTTAAATTTTTTACCTTTGCAGCCTGAGACCCTTGTCGATCATATCAAATTCGACCATGGATATACTGCCAAGAGTCCTGCAATTGTTAATGTATGACTAAATCTGACTTCAGTTTGGTTGCTTATTATTTCTGTTTCAGTTGGTGATTGATATGGTCTTTTGTTTATGTTATTTTAGTTACTTGAGATCATGGGCGAGTTCACAGCAGAGCAGCAGCATGCTTTCTGCAAGTTTGTTACTGGTGCACCTAGGCTGCCACCTGGAGGCTTGGCAGTACTCAATCCCAAGTTAACAATTGTTCGGAAGGTATTATTCAATGATTCAGAATTTTAGTGGTGTTTGTGTGGTTTCCAATTATAAAATGCTACTGGTCTGTTTTTGGAGCATAGGATTGGCTTACATTTTATGCTTGGACTTAATTCTTGGCTTTACACTGTTTTAAAGAAACGAATCTGCATTTGTATGATTGTGGGGGCTTTTGGAGTGCGTTAAAGATTGATTTACCCTTCACTCTCTCTCTGTATCCCACACTTTGGGGTTTATGCCAGTTGATAAACAGCTTCGATTGAAACTTCTATTCAGTTTGCTATTTATGTATGGGTGTCATGAGTTCCCTAGTCAAAATATAGTTTGTTTGCATAACCATGCATTTCTGGATGCAGCATTCTTCGTCTGCTGGGAATGTAGCTTCGAATGGAACTTTACCTACCGAATCAGCAGATGATGACTTGCCTAGTGTCATGACTTGTGCTAATTACTTGAAGCTTCCGCCTTACTCTACAAAGGTACTAATATCCTGTGCTGATGTTATCTCGGTAAATGCTGGACCTGGAAAACTGACTTTTTTCTTTTCCTAATAAAACAGGAAATAATGTTCGAGAAACTACTCTATGCCATCAATGAAGGGCAGGGATCTTTTGATTTGTCATGAGCTTTGACTAATTGATCAGAATTGTGTATAGTTGTAATGATGAGAAACTACTCTATGCCATCAATACTCTCACCATCCAAACTCATTCTGAACCAAAATCTGAAATGGAGAAGTTGCAACTTTCCCACCCAATAATGGTTTCTTTCTGGCACCCCCGATTGACCCCCGGCGTCAGCAAAGGTCAGTTCCTAAAATTTTTGTGGAGGCTGTCTGACGAAGTTATAGATGGAGGACATGATTGGATCTGTGCGATACTAAATCTCCCATATGTTATATTTCCATGTAATTTTAGTTTCAGTCTCCAAGATCGGTGCCAAATTTGCTTTTCATGGCTAATTGCAGCCATCATTAATAGGATTTTTCTCTGGTTGGTTCCTTGAAACATCAGATAAATTTTTTGCTTCAGTGTTGCTTTTTTTCATGCTGTAAAGAGGGAAATATTATAAAGCACTTAGCTTGGCTGATGCTAATGCTTGTAAATAAATAGGAATCTTCAAAAAAAATTTCCCTCCTTGCTTATTGCCATATATCCCATAATTGGTATCCATGCAAGCTTCATGTCAAATAGATTAGCTCAACATGCAAAATACAATCATGGGCTCTTTAGGGTTCCTAGTGTATAGGACCGGCCTGGCTGGCTTCGCAATGGCAATCCGAGTAATGTGGTCTTGGTTTAATTTTTTAAAACAGTATTTTGGATATTGAGTTTATTAATTTTATAGATTAAAAGAACATCACTTTTCAAAGAGGTCTGAGTGGGGCTTCAAATTGGTCTCTAGGTTTCAAAAAGCCAGGAACATTTTGGGTTCGTCCCATTACCCGTGGTAACCATTCCACTTCCAAACACTTGTGTTTGAGGTCAAACCTTTGTGGTTTGTTATTTGTTTCCTACTTTT
>JANZLH020402195.1:0-10425 GCA_026770325.2 Erythroxylum fimbriatum
GGTTCTTCATTCAATTCTTCTACATTGTATCTTACCAAGAGCAGGATCAAAGGATTTGGTGACAATGAATGATGAACGTTGTCTATTTCATCTACTCACTCACCAAACTGTTAATCTTCCGTTCTTGATTTTGAAGTACATGATAAAGGCTAGGGAGGATTATCATGTGAAGAGTAGTTCTTTACCTTACGGTATGTTATTAACAAGATTCTTCAAGGAATCAAGAATCCTACTTGATAGAGGAAACAGACTAAAGTTAAATGTTAAGAGTGCTATCAATGCCTCTAATATTCACAAAATGGGGATCAAGACTGAAGCTGAAGCGGATGTAGATTTTACACCAAAAGCACATTCTAAGGGGGAGCTTTCAGTAAGACGAAGCAAGAAAGAAAATGTTCCATCAAAAATACAAGCAAAACCTAGATCGTCCGAAAGAATATCAGTAGAGAAGAAGGTTGAACAATCGTCTGATGTGCAGATACAAGCCAAGACATTTCTAGAAAGGAAGGAAAGCAAGGTTCAACAACCAACTCATCAAGTGTCTTTATAGAGGAAGGCTAAGATGCTCCAATCAGAAAGGCTCGAGAAGTCAAGAAGGTCACTAAGATTAATGACCTTGTGACAACAAGAACAGAAGAAGTAGAAAGTTCTGATTCTTGGTGGAGAGTCTGAAAGTAAAAAGGAGTAAAAGCAACAACAATAGCCTACCAAATCAATTGTCTCTATCCCTCATATTCAATCAGTACAACCATCTGGAGAGACAGAGATAAAAAGAAAGTTAGTATTTGAGAAGAGGAAGCCTCAACAACAACTCTTTTCCAAATCAGTAGAAGGACAAAAGAAGATGAAACTTGTTCAGAAGAAAGTTTCATCGTCTGATGTTCCACAAAAGACACAAACTGTTCAACAACAGCTAGTACCTGACAACCCTCCTCAACCGATAAAGAAAAAAGATTTGAAGATGGTCATAGAAGAATCAACACCTTATCGTAACAGAAGTTCAATTATCATCAGAGAACTTCCTAAACAGACAATTAAGGTTCAAGTTGAATCTATAACAGTAGATGATTAGACGATACATCTTATGAGTCCTGAAGAACGAAGACTATAAAGTATTATGTGAGATGAAAAGACAGAAACATATCCATTGAAGATTACTAAAGATCCTTATACAATCTATCCAATAACGAGCAGAACGACAATCAAGATTGTACCAGATGCATAACCTAGACACTCAGTACCTGTGATAAGCAAAGAAAAAGGAAAGAAGAAGAAGTTTCTTGAAGGACACGAAGGTGATCTAACACAAGAAGAAATTCAAGAGGCAGTGAAGAACATAGATGATATATGTTATGTAGCTCAACCTGTAGGTGTCTATGTATCACATCACATATCAAGGGAATCAGGAAGTAATTTTGGAGCATCTACCAAAGACGAAAGTTTCAAGGTAGTTGGCACAATATCACAAGGAAGGTACAAAAGTATCACAATTGAAGGTACCGATTTTAACTTAGAAACCTTTGTGTATTTACTCATTCATTTCAAACCCTTAGGTTTCATTCCTTCAGTTAAAACCATTTTACACTTTCTTGGGCAACCAATTTACAAATTACCTAGACCTGATGATCTCGATATCCCTGAAGGAAAACAACCTTTCAAATTATCCTCAATTCAAATAATAGAATTAGACAATTCACCTAGAAAACAATCTGTTTTTGAATACACTTATCCACTTAGTGAAATTGTTGGACCACCAAACTTTTCTTCGAAGATTAGAACCATTAAATGAGAAATTTTGGTGATTAGTCATGAGTAAAGAACAAATGAATAAAAATTTTTGAACCAAGAAATGATAGACAAAAGTAAAGTAGGGCATAAGAGATGTGGATAGATTTATGATTTGCTATGGTGTTTTGGTGGATAAGAGATTTTGAAATAGGAAGAATTAAGGTGAAAGTTAGCAGTAAAATGAAAGCAATATATGTGTAGTAAGTTGATGAAGCATATGTACATATATGTATGTACTGTTATTTGTGTTCATGATCAATCATGGACTATATTTTCTTTATGGATGATACTAATTTGAAATGGAGTTAAGAATGACGAGGAAATGAAGTAGAAAAGGTGATCTTACTAGGAATTGTGTTAAGGAAAGATTTTTTGAAGCAAAATGGGAAGTTGATCTGGAAAAGTGTCACTGAGCATGCTTCAGTCTTTTAGCCACAAATTTTTCTCTAGTTATCCAAACAAGATGATTCTTAATTTGGATTAAACTAGAAACACATGGCTACATTTCTTATGTATACATAGAATTTAAATTATATTTCTAAGAATCTCAAAAAGTTTTCATGAAGTTGAGAATTGGGTGCAGTTTATTGGTAGAGGAATGTAAAATTCGTATTTGGAATTTAGGAGAAAATTTAAGATTGATCTGGATAGATTTTGGCAAAGTTTCCTTCTTGAGACTTTTATATATTCTGTTATCTTTCCAATGATATATAGAATGAGAATTTTGGACATCTGAGCTGAAAGTTATGGCTCTTATAAGGGAAGATATTCGAGAGTGAAGTTGTATCTTCTATTTTTTTGCTTCCTCTGTGATGACGTCATCATCTTCTGTGTTTTGCTTCTTCTGCCTTTTTGCTTCTTCTTTGATGATGTCATCATCTTCTGTGTTTTGCTTCTTCTGCCTTTTTGCTTCTTCCTTTTTGCTTCTTTTGTGATGACGTCATCATCTTCTGTGTTTTGCTTCTTCTGTCTTTTTGTTTCTTATAGGATGACGTCATCTTCTTCTGTGTTTTGCTATCTTCTGTCTTTTTGGCCTATCTTTCGTTGAGGTCTTCATGAAAGTTGTAGATCCTGAAGTTCTCTTTTGAACCATATAAAGAACACCTTGATCCAATATCTGTAGGGAAAGTTATAGCAATTTTTCCCTTCCTTATGTCTTTTTGCTATCTTCTGTGTTTTGCTATCTTTTGTCATTTTTACCTATATTCTGTCCTATTTTTGACCCTTCAGAAGATAGAATTGGTCTTTGAGGTCTTCATGAAAGTTGTAGCTCTTGAAGTTCTCTTTTGAACCATATAAAGAACCCCTTGATCTGATATCTGTAGGGAAAGTTATAGCAATTTTTCCCTTCCTTCTGTCTTTTTGCTATCTTCTGTGTTTTGCTATCTTCTGTCTTTTTGGCCCATATTCTGTCCTATTTGTGACCCTTTAGAATATAGAATTGGTCTTTGAGGTCTTCATGAAAGTTGTGGATCTTTAATTCCTCTTTTGAATCATATAAAGAACACCTTGATCAGATATCTTCAAAGAAAGTTATAGCAATCTTTCCCTTCCTGCTGTCTTTTTACTATGTTCTGTGTTTTGCTATCTTCTGTCTTTTTGGCCTATCTTCTGTTCTATTTTTGACCCTTCATAAGATACAATTAGTCTTTGAGGTCTTCATTAAAGTTGTATCTCTTGAAGTCCTCTTTCGAACCATCTAAAGAACACCTAAATTTGATATCTGTAGAGAAAGTTATGCCAATTGTAAAACATCTTATGTGTTACTATTCATAAACTCCTTCTGGGTTACTGTTCATCCTATATAGTCCGGTCCAATTATGACCCTCTAGATGACATAAATTGTCTTCAAGGTCTTCAAAAGTTGTAGATCTTGAATTCCTCTTTCAAACCATCTAAATAACACTCCAATCTTACATCTATAGTGAAAGTTATGTCAATTGTCCCAAGACAGGTTCAATATGATTGAGGACAAAACCAGATTGGATTCTTTTGGTCATAACTTCTTCTCTAGACACCCAAATGACTTGATTCTTGAACCATTGGACTCGTAACACATTTCTCTATATCTCCACCAAAAATCATAGACATATGACATTAACTAAGAAAGATTGAGTGAAAAATGTGGGACGGGTACAGTGTGTGTACTCTTAAATCGTATGAACTGGTATTATTTCACTGAACACACTTTAGTATGTTGATAATATCTTGATATGTAGAGCTCCAAATGAGATTATTTCTAAGTTGTGGTAAACTAGAGACATAGAGTTACAAATTATATGAAGAATGTGTTATGTAAGAATGTTCAAGGATATTTTTGGCAAGACACTTAAGTTTAAAAGAACATAAGCCTATAAGGAAGGATAAAATGAACTTTTTTGGACTCATTAAGGGCATAATTGGAAGAAGAAGTATTGTCTTACTTATAAGTAAAGAAGAAAACGTGAATGAGAAGATTCGAGAGAAGCAAAATGCATGGATGAGAAAAGAGATAAGAGAGAGAAAATATGAAAAAGAATGAAAGAGAGAAAGAAGAGAAAACAAGCTGGGGTTTTAATTTCCTTAGCCTTCAAGAGAGATTTTGAGATTGTTCAAGAAGAAAAAAAGGTAGAGAAAGAGAAGAGCTTTCTTTTGAGCTAAAGATCCCTTCATTCGGTGAAGAATGAAGGTAAGATCATTTTAAATCTCTTGGATTTTTGAAAGGATTTTAGTTTATAGAGTTTAGAAAATGTTTGGGTTTAAGTATTTTAGAACCAATCTTAGTGATTGTGCTTTGATGGATTCTCAATTGAAAACCCTATTGAGTGAGATTTTTTTTATTGTATAAAGGGATCAAAGGGACAAGCGGAATAAGAGGAAAGCATTTTAGGCAAGTCTATAAGCAAGGAAATCAAGGTGAGTACATGTTTATGATAGAATCAATAAGCAACTATTGTTTTCTTTAAATCAAAGAAGTTCTCTGATTTCATTTGCATCATAGGTGCTGCATTATTGTTTATGAATGATTTGTGAAACCTGTTATATGTTTGTTATATGATTTGAGTGATGATTTTTCAAAAAGGAAAAGATCATGAAAGTGATGTTTTTGAAAAAGATGCATGTTTCTGAAAGCATGTTTTCAAGAATGGTTTTCAAGTTTTACATCAAGTATATGAAAATGCAAGTTTTCAAGAAAAAGTGCCTTTTTGGGCAACAAGTTAAGAAATATGTGTTATGTGGGTTTGTGGTGGTCTGTTCTATTAGTCAAGTGCACTTGTCTAAAGGCTTCTCCTGCTTGCATGCTAGTGGCATGGAGCTCCTTCACGGACTCCCTTAAGTTCACGGCTGCGCAAAACCATTATGTGGGATTGAGATAGTACGATCTGCTCATAGCTACACAGGACTCTTATGGGAAATGTGTGAGTACATTTTGTTACGGACTGCCCAAACCATTCTGATGTGCTTATGTGCTCAGGATATGTTTAATCAAGTTTGGCATTCATGTTTTGAAAATTGTGAATTTGACTACATGATAAGACTTTGAGAAGAATGTACTTTATGGTTTTTAATGAAAGTTTTCTAAAACAAGTATTTTACGATTCAATAAGATATTTTTCTATAACAAGTAAAATGTTTTCAAGGTTTCTGCTTACTTTTTTGTTATAAACTGTTTCTCACGAGCTTTCAAGCTCACCTCCTTTCTGTCCCCCTCCTCAGGTAATAGTTAAGAGATCAAGCAATTAAGAGCCTAAGGGAACTTCCACAAATTTGTTAATTGTATTTTTGTAATAAGTCAATAGTGTGGCTTTTGATATGTAAATAAAGTTTTTCAAACTGTGTTTCTTGAGTAATGAAAGGATAGATTGAAGTAGTTCAATTGTGTATGTTATATTGACTCCCTTGTTAAAAGGGTTAAGTTAAGTTGGAGGAATAAGTTTGATTGGTGATTGACTGTTGTGAGCACGCCACCCTTGTGGGATGATGCCTAATAAGGGTTCATGGAATTAACCCTACAAGGTAATACGCACGCTTTCGTTAAGTATGATGCTACGAGCAAGCGTTAGACTTTGGAATCAAGCGGAGTCCAACATATTTGGTATCAGAGTTATGAGTTGGGTTTCAAAAATAGGACCCAACATGTGTGGTATCAGAGCGCCAATATTAGGATCTTACATGGGCAACTTTCGGGACATGTGTCGAACATAAGAGCAATTGTTAAGAGTTCGGGCTAATAGAATTTATACAGAGCGATAGCTTTAGGATCTTACATGGGCAACCTTCAGATATGTGTCAATCGCAAGAGCGATTGTTAAGAGTTAAGGCTAATAGAATTAGTAAGAAGAATAGTGTTTTGATATAGTGTTTGGTAAGGAAAGTTGTAAATATTTAGCAATAAGAAATATGGTGTAGTCCGATATGTTAGACACATATTTTGTTATGTCAGCGAATAAGCCGACGGAATCCTGTTATAGATATGTATTTAAATTGATATGGATGTGAAAGGGTTTTCCTAATTTGACTGAGAAAGAAATAGAGACATAGGTGAAAATGATAAGATTTAAGGAGTACAAGTAACGAGGCATTGACAGGTTGAATTAGGAATTAAATATAATTGCTTAATTGAAGTGATAACAATTATGATTTAGCATAAGAATATGTTTGTGATATTAAATTAGAATGTGAACATGATTAGGGATCAATGATTTGGAATGAATTAAGGATATGCGTATGGAAGATCAAAAAGATGACGATAGGAAAATGAGATAGAAATGAGGAAATAGTAGAGGAAAAATGAAATAGGCATAAATGACTTTTCATGAGATGAATGAAATGATATATAGTGTGGAGAAAGTTAGAAATGCATACAAGATAAAATTTTACGAGATTAAGGAAAAGATGAAGAATTAAATGAGAAGAGTTAATGCAAATATTGTCAAAGACCAATGAAGATCAAAGCATCATTTGTGTAAGATATAATTTGTTGATTGTAGGAAATAAATCTCTGGATTGAATGGGATGAATTTGATGATGCACACCTATAATGGGAAGACGATAACAGTTGATTGATAAAGATTGTATGAATGAACAACATAGATGATTGTAGCAAGAAATATTTTCGGAGAAAAATTTCAGTGAATTATGTTAAGCAAATTGGATAGTTTTATATTAAGAATGATCAATGAAGAAACAAGTCAGAATTGATTATGAAATGATTCAAAAGTGAGTGTTTGAGTCTTATTCCTGATGGAAACTCAAGCATGAAATGTCGAATATGCTACTGAGAGTGTATGCATTATATTTGATGTAAAGTAACTAACTATGTGTTTGGATTCTTGAATTTGAGGTGACATTATTGTTTATATGAGGAGATCAGTCAGGTAAGAATTTTGAGGGCGAAATTTTTTTTAGGGGGAAGAATTGTTGGACCCCGAACTTTTCGAAAAAGACTAGAACTATTGAATGAGGAATTTTGGTGATTAGTCGCGAGTTAAGAACAAATGGATGAAAGTACTTGAACCAAAACTTTATAGACAAGAGTAAATTAAGGAATAAGAAATGTGGATAGATTCATGATTTCCTATGGTGTTGATATGTGCTTAATTGTTGATATTTTTAATTATTTTCACTTAACGATTGTTGATACAAAAATGATTAAAATACTCACTTTAATTCATATTTATTTGTAGGTACAATTTGAGAGCAAAGAAATTAAAGTGAGTTAAAAGCATTATATATTGGTCATTTCTGAATATTAATTTTGCTTGTCTTTATTGAAAAAGAAGAAAATTAAAAGACAAGACAAAAATTATACAAGGAGCTTGCAAAATGACGTGCAAAATCAAGGTGAGCAAAATTAAATGGACAAGCAATAATAAATTGCAAAAGGTGGAGACACGTGGAGGCAGCGTCCAACATCAACACGCCAGGAGGGAGGAATCACGTAAGCCACGCATACGTGGTTTAGAAGGCAGTAAGCAGGGATTTAATTAAATCAAAAGCAAGAATAAGGGAGCTGGAGGTAACGAGAATAGGGCGCCGGCACATAAAGGGAGAAGTTTTTAATGGTCAAATCCATCCACAGTGCTGGCGCAAAATGGCTTTTGAGTGGTTGAATATTATTTGTTTAAAGGACATATATAGTGTCGGCGTAGGAGAGTTTGGAGGAGTGAACTGATTTCATTTTGTCTTGGCATTAAACAGTACCGGCGTAAGAGGGTTTTAAGGAGGGCTGCATTTTAAATTGTCTGATCAATGATTGCTACATTCATAGTGTAGTGCAACAGGAGAGAGCCGGCGTTGGAGTAGAGAGACGCACGCAGGAGCACAGTGGAGGCTACATTGACCAGATTAAGCTTGCGATAGTTAACAGTTAAACAAAGGGTTATTGGATAGGGACTAAGATAGGATTGAAGCAAATTTTTCAGAAAATGTTTATGAAAGGCTAGACGTCCCGACGCCGGTTCGGAGGTAAAATCGACGCCAACGACTCAGGGTTAAGTATATTTTTATTAGTTTGTTGTTTCTTTCTCTCATTAGAAATTGATTATGTTATCCGATTTTAATTGATTTGGGTTTTGTGTATGGATAATCGGATTTTCGTTATTATTCGGTTATTTGTGTATGAACCTATTGGGTTTTGTGAATTGATGATTTTAATGCGTTCATTGAATTGTTAATTTCGAACCCATTGCTAGAATTTTGATATAATCCGTAATTGTTATGTTAAGATTCTTGTGTAGCGACTAATGATTCGTAATCGTTAGGGATAATATGACCTTAGTTAAATGACGCATCGTATGTAGTTGTTGCCTTGATTAATTTTTTTTTTCTAATTTGTAATGCTACTGCCTAATTAAATCTAGAGATCGTATCCTAGGTTGTTCGGTGGTTAGGTTTACCCACGATTAATAGTTTCTAGGAGAGGTTAAAGAACAACAAATTAATAAAATATGCTTCCTCAGGGTTTAGGCCGAGATTGAACCAAAGAACCGAGTTCCTACTGAATTCCCCACATTTATCATTTTATTGCATGTTTTCTTTACTTTATTTTATTAGTTAGTTTTATTTTTATTTTTCCTTTCAAAAATCCAAAATCCCCTTTTCCTAAACGCCGATTATTTTCATTTCATAAACTTTACACACACTCTCTGTAGGATCGACCTAGACTCGCCACTGCTACAGTAGTAGTCTAGTTATTTTAATTTTGATTAGCGTTACGATGCGTGGTCAAATTTTGGCATCGTTGCCGGGGAGTGCGATGTTTTAGTTTTTATTTTTGATTTAATTGGTGTTTTGTATATATTTGTTTGTGAGTGATTTCTTTTCTATTATTTGGTGATCTTTTCATTTTTTTATTTCGTGAAAAAAGAAAATTTTGATATGGACGGAAGTAATTTCTTTTATAATTCAAATTTTCAATCTTATAACAATGTTTGGACCGATCAACCTAACTTTTGTTATGGATGGAATAATCAGCAGAATTACTTCCATGATAGTTTGCAGGACACACAACAATTCTGGTACAGACCAGAAGCTTCCTATCACAACTCCGGACCATCTCTGGAAGAGTTGATGTTGCAATTGCAGGAGAATACTTTACAATTCCAGAATGATGGAGGGCAATTTCCAGAAGACACATATTCTAGCGCCCAAGATCCGGAGAGCAATCATAGTTCACTTGCATCTTTAGAAGAACTTGTTAATACTATGATTGCTAACAATTTGTAATTTCAACAAGAGATAAAAGCGCACTATCAGAGGATGGAACACCAATTGGGTCAGTTGGCAGCAAGCCTTGATCGCATAGAAGCGTAACGAGAAGAAGCGCAGTCGTATCAACCCGAGGTGTATCCAATTGAAGTCTATTCGGAAAATTTGCAAGGTGATGAGGAGCTTGAGAATTTTAAGGTCAACCCTCAACGGATTGTTTGTGTAGAAGAAGTGGAGAAAGAGCTCGAAGCCGCAAAGCACATATCTTTTAGCTCGGAGGTGAGTACTGAGTCTATAATTATTTTTGAAACTAACTCTTTACCTTTACATTAAAGATTGGAGGAATTAAACGAAGAAGAGAAAGGTGAGGAGACGTTCGAAATATTTGCGGAATGTATGGACTCAGTCAAATTTAAGAAGCTGAGGATAGGGAAGTTACTGAATGAGGATGACGATCAACTAAGGCCCTATCCGGAACTACCTCGCGTGGAAGTGGCGCTAACTGTAATTCCCAAAGATCACAATTTTGTCACGTGAGGAGAAAAAGGAGTCGAGTCAGCGATCTTAAACAAAGGCGCTTCTTGGGAGGCAACCCAAGGGAAGTAAATTTCTTTTCCTTTACATTTTCGTATTACTTTTATTTGCATGTGTGTTTTTGAATTTGTCTTTTTTACTTGTTTTTAAGTTTTCAATCAAAATGAGAGAGAATAAAACAAATGAAACAAACATTTTCTCAATTTTTGTTGTTTCTGGGATTATATAATCATGATTAGAGTATGGATTGACTAGATAATTTCATGGCAACTTTAGCATGTACTTTTGCTCTTGTGATTGGTTGATATATATTATCTTTAGAATAGTAGTGACTAAAGGTAGACAAAGCCGGTGAGAATTTGAGCCATATTTGACTGACACATCCATATCAGTCTCATTGCTTTTTGATAATGT
>JANZLH020402325.1:0-10412 GCA_026770325.2 Erythroxylum fimbriatum
AGTGGCCCCATGAAATCTATCCCCCAAACGTCAAAAAGTTCAACCTCCAAAATTCCTTTAAGGGGCATCTCATGTTTTCGAGAAATATTTCCAGCTCTCTGGCATTTGTCACATGCTTGCACAAAATTTCTTGCATCTTTGAAAAGTGTAGGCCAATGGAATCCTGCTTGGAGAACCTTTGCTGCTGTCTTTTCAGAACTGAAATGGCCTCCATAGGGAGATGCATGGCAATGATTCAGGACAGCTTCTACTTCTTCACTTGGTAAGCATCTTCGGATTACTCCATCACTGTAACGCTTGAAAAGAAAAGGATCCTCCCATATGTAATGCTTGAGGTCCGAAAAGAATTTCTTCTTCTGCTGAAAAGTAAATTCCGGTGGCAAGACCCCTGAAACAAGATAATTCACATAGTCAGCATACCACGGAACGTGTAATGTTGCTGCAGCAATTTTGTGCAAGGAATAGCACAATTCTGGTAAATCAGCACAACAGAACAAATGTTCATCACTGAAGGAGTCATTAATTGGTGGTTCTTCTTGAAGGGGTTCCTTCTGATTTGTAGTGAGCCTCGAGAGGTGATCCGCGACCCAATTTTTAGCTCCCTTTTTGTCATGAATCTCAAGGTCAAATTCTTGAAGGAGAAGGACCCATCTTATAAGCCTTGGTTTTGCCTCCTTTTTCGCCAGTAGATAGCGAATGGCTGCATGATCCGAGTAGACTATCATTTTTGAGCCAACGATATAAGACCTGAATTTGTCCACTGCAAAGACTACAGCTAGCAATTCCTTTTCAGTCGTGGTATAATTGATTTGAGAATCATCCAATGTCTTGCTCGCATAATAGATCACATGTGCCACTTTGTTCCTTCTTTGGTGTAAAACAGCTCCCACGGCATAATTTGAAGGTCGCACATGATTTCAAAAGGAAGGGACCAATCGGGGGGTTGAAGAGTTGGTGGCGAGGTTAAGGCTTGCTTAATCCTGCAAAAAGCATTAAGACAAGATTGGTCGAAATTGAATGGCACATCATTGCTCAGCAAATTGGTCAAAGGCTTTGCTATATGGGAAAAATCTTTTATGAAACGCCTATAAAAGCCTGCATGTAATAAAAAGCTTCTAATCTCCTTGACTGAAGTTGGTGGAGGCAGATTCGCTATCACTTCAATTTTAGCCTTGTCCACTTCTATTCCACGATTGGAGACTAAATGGCCTAGGACTATCCCTTCTTGTACCATAAAATGGCACTTCTCCCAATTCAGCACTAAATCAACCTCTTCACACCTTCTCAAAACTTTTGCAAGATTAGCTAAACAAGAGTCAAACGTTAGCCCATAAACAGAAAAATCGTCCATGAAGACTTCCATAATTTCCTCGATGAAATCTGAAAAGATCGCCGTCATGCAACGCTGAAACGTAGCTGGTGCATTACACAACCCAAATGGCATTCTTCGATATGCAAAGGTACCATAGGGGCATGTGAAAGTGGTTCGCTCTTGGTCATTGGGGTGAATGGGAATTTGAAAGAAACCAGAGTATCCATCCAAATAGAAAAAATAGTCATGTTTAGCAAGTCTTTCCAAAATTTGATCAATGAATGGCAAAGGGAAGTGGTCTTTATGAGTGGCTTTGTTCAATTTTCTGTAATCGATACACATTCGCCATCCCGTAACTATCCTAATTGGAATTAGTTCATTACCTTCATTTTTCACGACAGTTAGACCTCCCTTTTTGGGCACACAATGGACAGGACCTACCCAATTACTGTCAGAAATCAGATATATAATACCCGCATCTAACAGCTTTAAGACCTCTTGCTTAACCACGTCCTTCATGTTTAGATTTAGCTTCCTTTGATGTTCAATCATAGGTTTTGCATCATCCACTAGGTGAATTCTATGTGTGCAGAAACATGGGATGATTCCCTTCAGGTCTGAAATTTTGTACCCAATTGCTTGCTTATGTTCTCTAAGCACTCTCAAAAGTTTTTCAACCTGCGTAGGGCTTAAAAGAGCATTAACAATGACTGGATAGGTCGAATTAGGACCCAGAAATTCATACCTAAGGTTAGGTGGTAACGGTTTCAATTCCACATTCGAAGGTTCTTCTTTGTCCGAATCAGGTGATGGTTTCAGTTCAGGCTCCACAGATTGTGTAGATTTTTGCACTGGTTGTGCATCGAGCATCTGCGCGAATTCAAAAACTTCAGACTCCTTCACTGCAAATTCTGTAGTACTCCCTGGAGTTACTACAGCCTTCACTAAGCAGTGTTCCAACGAATCCTTCGGATGTGATTTTCTGAATTCAGTACCAACCAGCTTATCAATAAGGTCTACCCTTAAACAAGAATCTTTGTCATCCATAGCTTTCATTGCCTTTCCCAAATTAAACTCGATTTCTTCCTCCCCTACTCTCAGAGTCATTTTGCCGTTCTTAACGTCTATGATTGCTCCAGCTGTGGCTAAAAATGGTCTTCCAAGGATAATGGGAATGTTGGTGTCCTCCTCCATTTCTAGCACAACGAAGTCGACCGGGATGAAAATACTTCCAACTTTGAGAGGCACATTTTCCAATATCCTAATGGGAAATTAAAATAAAATAAAAAAGTTGACTGTTGGATCATTTGGACAGCGGGATAGAATTCCGTGTTCATCCGTTCCGTTCGTCGTTGGTATTATATACTTAATAAATAAATAATTAAAAAGCTGGTAAAATTTAGGATCAAAATGCAAAATAAAACTGAACAGCCCCCGTCTAAAAATACTCCTCTTTGTTACTCCTAAGCTGCTGTCATCCGTCGCTCCTCTTTCAAGTTTTTCAGATTCCAAAGATCCTCTTAAGGACTCCAGATCTTGTTTTCTGTTTTCTAAGTAGATTTCTGTCTTCATTAAGATATTCAAACCTTAGCGATTAGTATTATTCGGAAATGAGTGCACATAATCTTACAATGTCGAGAACTAGTCTTTGAGGTGTTCTCTGCTTCAAATCCAAGATAAGACCATCTCTTTAAGCGCCTTACAATTCGGTGAAGTGAAGAGCAAGTGGGATTTAGTGTTGTTGTGCAAATGTTCGCTTTCGATCATCGACTTCCTCTATTCACTACGATCTCGCGTTAAAGCTAACACTAACCAAAATCTAGAAAGTAGAACCACAATCGCCATACTTCCTCTGACAAAATCCTACTATTCCCTGACGAGGCATTCAACCAGCACACCTTCTCTCTATTACTCGATTATTAGCTGGAGTCCATCCCCTACATGTCCTCGTAATCTTAACTGAGTTTAATTTTACAGCACCCAAGAAATATCTAAGTTAGAGCAGGAATCACGGGAGGTAGTGCTAGGGTTTGGTATCTTCTTTTCTTTCCTTCTTTTAGTTGCGATTCTCTTACATGAGTCATAAATTAATTTTTGTCTTTGAGATATACTGATTCTGATTATGTTTCGTTAACCGTTCAAAGACTATCAAAACACATAGTGTTAGGTTGTTTGGTGGATGATAACGTCATATTGCAATGGTTTTTGAAAGAGTACCAATGCATCCCTAGTTCTTCTTGTTCAAGTTGGAAGAACCACAGTTGGGCTTCCCTCATTAAATGAAAGGCAGCCAATCTTACCTTCTCCTCCTCCGATGTTTGTTGGCTTAGGAAAAACTACTCACACCTGTGAAGCCAAACCAACGGATCCATTGAGCTATCTTATGTTGGAAATTTCATCTTAGTATATTTAGGCACCATTTTTGCCCCACTGCGCCCATCGATCCTCTCCTCCAGTGGTGGTGGTTATGGTGCTTGATACTCGCTCGATTTTGCGCCTTCCAACCATGCAACCATGTGGATAATCTCTGCATATTGAGCCTTTAATTCTAGCTACCCCATCTTTAATGCCAGCTGAATGGCTTGTTTCGTCCGTAAACTCGTGCTCTGATACCAAATTATTGCGTACTCATGCTTGGGATCGAGCCCAAGGATGATTCTTAGGAAAGTTAATCTCTTTCCCTTATTTATGTTGGCTCCCTTCCTTGCAGAATTTATTTTTCGTGATGAAAAACTAGCAGCACTTATCAAAGACAAGGTCTGCTGAGATTGAGCTTAATTATTCTACTCCTATTAGCTAATTTTATGATAATTTCTTCCTTACTTTATTGCATAACGTAATAGCCTTAAATAGGCAAAGAAAAATAAAAGTTCCACCTAAACTAGGACTTTTAGAAAGACTCCTATTCAAGTTGTTTTAGGACTCTTAGAAAGACTCCGATTCAAGTTGTTTTTATTAACACAACTATAACAGAAACTAGTGTAGAAATAATAGGGAGATAATATACTTTTATTAAAATAAAATACTCCTCTAGTAGGTTCCTAATAAAACACTCATACTCCTTTAATAGACTCCTAATAAAACACTCATCCATATCAGTAAGCTTCACTTTTTTTTCACTATTATATTTGAAGCACTTTTTGGGTCCTTATTCCATTAAAATTTTTAGATGTTCAACTGCGAAAAAAGATTAAAGACGTTGCAGGAGCCCTTTATCACTACACTAAAGTCCAATGCATGGTTCTCTCACCTTAGTATGGTTGCAACATTTCACACAAACAATCCAGCCACTAAAAGGATCATGGAACCTATGGTTTATGCACATGATTGATATTCCAATTCCACATTACAGGCTAAATGATAGAAGAATATGATCCGTGATTTTACATTTTTAAAGACCACTTATTTATAGCACAATTAAGATATATACATTTCAAAGCCTAATTATTTAAACCAAGTTAGACATGCTATATTTTTTGGTCATCTTATAGACTCCAGAGGTGAGTCTTCATTGAAGTTCCATGCCTTACCACTAATACATGATTGACCTTATTCCACCAATAAAAGTCCTAAATTGAGAAAAAGAATCTTAATATAGGATTGGAACTACAAGAACCATACACATAAAAGAAATAAATTGTGAATTTATGTCAAATACTTTAAACGAACTCATTGAAATCTTCCGAACACATTGAAATGTTGCATTTCTAATTTTTTTTAACCAAGAAAATTATGAGATTGCAGTTGGCATTGGATTAAATGAAAGTCTTCAAGCTTGGAACATGCAACAAACTAAATCTAGGAATCAAGATAAGGATATGCAAAATAATATACTGATAGGATAATAGAGTCTAGAAGTACCTCCAAAAGCAGCAGTGGCACCTGAAACTGCAAGCAATGGAGGAAGCTGCCAACAAATGCAGTACATTGCATAAGGTTAGGTTAAGAAGAAGTCAACGAATCTAAACAAACAATAGCTCTTGTGGGTCTGAAACCCTATAAATAAAAATTGGAAAGGGCAGTAAACCCCAAGCGTGGTTTGCACCAGGAAGATCTGCTATCACCTTACTTATTCATTCTCTTTATGGAGAAGTTTTCGCTGCTCATATCCCGTCGCTTTGAGTCAAAGGAGTGGAAGCCTATTAAGGTATCTGGTAATAGCCCCCTGGTCTCCCTCCTCTTGTTTCCTGATGATGTGTTTTTATTCACCCATGCGTCTACTAGGGGATGCCAAGTTGTGAGAGACACTATGCGTCAATTTTGTGAATGCTTGGGAATACTAATAAATGAGCAAAAGTCGAAAACTCTCCTCTCTCCTCATGTCCCTTAGCGACGTAAAGAGCTTTTACGTTGTTGTTTTAATCTTCATTTTACAGGGGACTTGGGGACGTATTTGGGAGTCCCTCTTAGTGGGTCTAACAGGCAGAGTGCGTTTCTTGCAGTCATCGATAAAATAAAGCTCCTTTACAAAGGTGGAAAGTGCAGCTATTGAACAAAGCTGGAAGACTTACTTTAATCCAATCCATCCTTTTCACCATACCGTTGTATACAATGCAAACATGTTGGTTCCCTGCGAGTGTGTGCCACTATATTGATAGAGCTTGTCGTCAATTATTGTGGAAGTCCAATTATGGGAAAGGCATTCATCTACTGAATTGGGAATCAGTGTGCAGCCCGAAAGTTAAGGGTGGTTTGGGCCTTCGAATGCCTTGCGACAATAATATTGCCATGCTAGGAAAAATGATCTGGTCTCTCTCCAAGGCAGATGATAATCTTTGGTTAACTGTGCTTCGGTGTAAGTACTTAAGGGATGCTCACATTCTCAACTGCACTAGCTCTACATCTGCGTCCCCTAGTGGGAGAGCAATACAACAAGCTCTCCCTTATTTAAAAGATGGTTTTATTTGGAGAGTTGGGAATGGTGGACATATCACTGCTTGTGATGATAGATGGGTTGGGGATTACCCTCTTCGTAGGTGAGTGACTTACATTGATTCTAGAGATCGTTGCTTACGGGTAAAGGACTTGATAGACGTTCATGGTCAATGGGATTTGTCGCTACTTCACACGACTATGGAAGAGGATTTACGTAACAACATCTACATTGTTCCTCTCTCTAAAGTTGGACGAGTCCGAGACACATTGATCTGGCGTGAGAACTCCTCAGGAACTTACTCGGTGAGGTCTGGTTATGAATTTCTTACTTGCGTTCCTTTCTCTCCTGACCCTGATAATGTATGGGCTCACATTTGGCGTCTGCGTATACCTCAGAAATTCCGTTTTTTCTTATGGCAAATTTACCGGCAGATTCTTCCAACAAATGTTTTGCGTTATGACCGTGGCCTGGCTTCTTCTCCCTTTTGTCCCCAATGTGGAAAGGATTAGGAGAGTACTCTCCATGCATTAAGGGACTGTACTTCAGCTAGGCAGGTGTGGCATTGTATCTACAGCACACTAGAGGTTTCTTTCTATAATCTAAATGTTGTGGATTGGCTTTCCAAGTATGTGCTTGCTCCTTCACGCTCTGGTGATGATGTTGTCAAATTCTTGGTGGAAGCATGGATCAGATGGTGTACTAGAAACATGGCAGTTTTTCAACAAGAATCATTGTCCTTAATTAGTATTCACCAATGGTTTCTAAAACTCTTCGATGCCTGTCGAAAAATTAGTGGACAATCTGGACCGTTGGGTCTCCTGGAAGTTTCCTCTTATTGGTTATATTAAAGTCAATGTCGATGGAAGTTCATATGGAAACCCAGTTAACGTAGGCTTTGGTGGTATAGCGCGAAATGAGTTTGGGCATTGGATCTTTGACATTTTGGGTTTCCTTGGCTGTGTTACAAATCTGCTGGCAGAACTTCAGGCTATCTACCATGAAGTGACTTTAACATGGAAGCGTGGTTTCAAAAAGGTTTTGCTGGAATCGGATTCGATGGAGGCCATCAAACTAGTTATCCAGGAATGCCCTCAATCTCACCCTTATTTGACCATTATTGAGGATATTAAGCTTTACCAGAGGAAGGATTGGGATTGTTCAACCAATGTGCTGATTTTTTAGCGAAATTTGGCTCCTCATCTTCACAGTGTTGGCGTTTGTGGGAGATGCCTATTCTAGGCATTAGATGCTTATTACAAAATGATGCTTTATCTGTGGTGGTCTTGAGGTCTTAGGCTTTTCTTCTGTTTATTCCGGTTACCAAAAAAAAAGGAGAACTCTATGCAATTCAATATAAATTATGTAATGAAGTACACCTATCTATGCAATTGATTTAATTAATTCATTAGCAAATGATGTTTTTTTGGTTAAAGGAAAAATGAGTTGAAAATATTTACACATATAATACTTCTTTGAAGAGATCTTTTTGTTTTTTTGGTTACAAAGGAAAGAAAAACAAAGAGGCTAGCTCATAGAGTCGAATTCTCGAGGAAGGGATCGATGGTAAAGGGTTCCTTGCACGTCGTGGTGGAGTGCATCCAAAAGGCTCCAGGGGGCTCCCGAAGAATATGCAGTCCCGGCGTTGCGACCGAAGCTAGGTAGGCCAAGTGATCCGCACATTGGTTCCCTTCACGAGGCATATGCTCAATGTGGACGGTCCACTCCTGCTACAGTAAGTTACGAATACCTGCCACCAAAGAAAAAACTCAGTCAGGGTCTGAAATGAAGATGAAAGAATATTAATGACCTCGAGGGAATGTACTTCGAGAATCACGCGTCGATAACCCCACTCTCAGGTCAACAGTAACCCGGAGTACATTCCATAAAATTCTGCCATGACCTGATGACCGACGCCCAACTACTGTAAGAAGCCGCCGCACCAATGCCCCTGCCAATTACGAAGGAGCCCGCCCGTAGACGCAATATTAGAGCCTAATTTTACAGACCATCCGTATTAAGCTTGATCCACCCGTCAGGTGGGGGGTGCCAGCCGACTAGAGAACCCAATGGCAGACTCTAAGACTGAAAAATCCGGTGTTTGATCATGTGTGCCCGAAGAAACCAATGAGTATAAGCCATGACAACATTATAACCATTAATAGGCCAAACAAAATCCCGCTCAAAAAGGCTGTTATTCCGCCAATGCCAAAGAAACCAACAGGCGACTCCAAAATAGTAGCCCACTCGGCCCGATGAACTTGGACATGGTGATGAAGATTAAAACGGAACTAGGGGCCTTCCTCCTGACTAAAAAACTCCCCGCCAACCATTGGAACAGGAAATTGTAGCCAAAAGGAAGTAACTTGAGGACAATCCCTCAAAACATGAAAGGTCGTTTCCTCCTGACCACATGCATGACACCCTGCCTCCATGGTCAGGTGCCGGGTTACGCGTTCCTTATTAGTAAGCAATTTCCGCTTGGCCACCAACCAGAGAAAGGATCTGATGCGTTATGGGCCCGCCCACTTCCAGATGGCCTCCCAGTGGCTAGTTAAGTCATCTGGATTTAAATGCTCGATAAGATCGTAAGCAGATGCAACGGTGAATCCCCCATGCGAAGTTGGACCCCAAAGCAACCGATCCTCCTCATCAGTGTGAATAGTGGCGGAAGCAATAGTCATACAAACCGGAGAGGGGAGATAGCTTTGGAAAGCCTGCCAATTCCAATGACCAGCGCCCTCCTGAAAATCATGAATACTAGCGTAAAGAATGCTCTCAGGGATGTCGGTCTGAGTCACTAAATAAAGCGGTCCCCAAGCATCTAACCAGTGATCCAGCCAGAATAGAATGCGTCGTCTATTGCCCACTTGCCACTGGGTCCCTTGACGAATGAGGGGCCAAACGGCTGCAAGCCCTCGCCAAACACCCGAAGCGCCAGTCCTCCCTAAAGTCTGAGGGATATGCACCATATCAACCTTGTATTTCGCCCGCAGAGTCTGAACCCAGAGAGCCTAGGGGTTAGTAAGTAAAGCCCAGCCGAGTTTCATAAGGAGTGCGTCATTCATCGAACAAATATGCTTAAGCCCTAATCCCCCCGCTTTCTTGGATTTACAAACTTCCTCCCAACTCACGAGATGTATTTTCCTGTGACCCGCTTGGGTCCCCCAGATGAAATCCCGCATGATTTTTTCCAGATCATCGCAAAGTTGACGAGGCAACCGGACCGTTTGCATGGTGAAGACGGGAAGAGAAGCAATGACAGATTGCGTGAGGGTGACCCGACCGGCTAACGATTTTAAAGAGTTGAATTTGACAAGTAAGATTATTTATGTTGTATTAATTATATAAAATTAAATGTTGCACCTTAAAAGGATCATTTTTAACCTGTTATTGATTAAATATTAGAGACATTAATTGATCAAACTTTGTAATCACCTGAGAAGATTAATAACAGACTTCGTCCATTTGAAACTTTTGCATATCAACAAATGTCATTTGGAGCTTGCAATGCACTAGCTGCTTTTGAAAAGGTGTATAAGCAGTATATTTTTAGATTATGTTAAAAACATTATAGAAGTTTTCATGGATGAGTTTACCGTGTATGTAGATTTATTAGATAATTGTTTGCATAATTTAATTTTTAATTTAAGTTGGAATCGTACATAAAAACTTTAAAGTTTATTTGATTTGTTCTAAATTAAATTAGTATTAGAATCGTACATAAAAAGATATTTTTTAGATAACTTTAAAGTTTATTTGATTTATTTTAAATTAAATAAGTATTTTCATCATTTTGAACTAATTTCCAAATTTATCATAAATTATTTTATGTCATTATAATCATTTTAGATAATATTCTCACTTTCTATATATAATTAAAATAACTTTCTTGTTTTAATTTTTATGATGAGATTTTAATTTTGCTGATAAGTCTTTTAAAGTTTATTAGTATGAGCAAAAGTAAGTAACAAAAAGCCGAGAATATTGAATGAGACCGTAAAAGATGAGGTAGTTTATTTAAAGGGTAAAAAACATATAATCTCTTGTAATTTTAAGAAATACTAGAAAATTTTTGAAAAAACTCTTCATAATTTTCAATTTTTCATAAACACTCATTATTTTAGACTTTGGTTAAAAATAACAACGAAATACATACAATATAATTCTCATTTGCTATACTTTTGATTTAAAAATTATAAAAACAAATATTATTTAGTTTAAAAT